>QANZ01052391.1:23388-66259 GCA_003254925.1 Chamaecrista fasciculata | reverse complement strand
ATAGGTAATATTTTTTGTAGTATCAAAATTTTAAAATAAAATTAAAAGACAGTAAACAGGAAAAATATATAATCTAGTCCCTAAAAGTTTACAATTCAGTACTCAAAAATTACATTTTGGTCCCACATTCACACCTCCATCCTCCTTTACCTTACCACTCCAAAAATCTCCTTTATTAACTTCCTCCTTTAGCACAAATTTCGAGGCAATCATTACTCATACCACTTTACTAACACCAAAACAAACAAAAAAACAACACTCCTTTATCCTCCTTTATTTTTACCATTTTTACCCCTATACAAATTTAAAATACCAATACTATTATTTCAACCCACCACAATCATTACATACCCTTTAAAATAATTTCACATCATAATTCCTCATTTATCTCTCATTTTCCCAAACACAATTTACTAAAAACCTCCTTTATAACACAAATCCTTTAGCTCTCCTTTATTACCTCCTCCATTCCTTTATCCTCCTTTAACTTAACTTTTAATCCAAACGCACCCTATGTCTTTATTCCTATGAAGCATGAACACTGATACGGACACGAGACACGACACGGACATAAACACAACACACCATATATATATATAAATAATTAAAACCCATAAATTTGGATGAAAACTTTGAAAGCTATAATATTTGTTCATAATATATATCATATGAATATGTGTCGTATGAGTGTCGTTCAACAATACGCCCTCAAAATGAAGTGTGCATGTTTTATAGCTTTATTCTGAACTTTTTATTACAAAAAATATCAATATTTTCATAGCTTTATTCTGGGCTGGGCCAAATTTTTTTTTTATTTTTTTAAAATTATTTTAAACTATTTATATACTTTATAAATTTTTAACTTGTATATATTGATAAAAAATTAATTTTGGACCACTTTATCTATAATAAAAAAAATATTTTGTAAAAAAAAATATAAAAATATATGATAAAATTTAAATAATGTATACCTGGCCCGGCCCGATTTCAAAAAAGAGATCGGGCCGAGCCGGGTAATTTTTGTACACCCCTAAATTTTCAGACTTCTTTTAGTTTTATAAATAATATTTTTAAAAACAAAATTTCCAAAAATTAAACTAAAACAAGGGGCTAGGGTGTCATTTGACCACATTTGTGGTGAATGGTGATCTTGAGTTCCCAATTTGCATAAATCTTTTCACGCCTCTGCAGCCTTCAACCCCATCGCCCATCAACAAGATCAATTTCCTAATCCACCACGTTTCTCTCTCTCTCTCTCTCTCTCTCTCTCTCTCTCTCTCTCACACACACACTTCCTTTCTCTCTCTACCCTAGGGTTTCCAATCTCTGCTTCTACCTCACAGGTACGCTCAATTCTTCGTTTCGATTCATTCACAGTCCTTTGTTTCTGTGTGTATCTAACACTCCCTTCTTCACCTCGCGCAGCTGTAAATGGAAGCGGCGGCGGTAACTGTCGTCCGATCATCGGCGGCCTCTTGTAAGCCGTCGTCGATTTCCCTCGGAAGATCGAGCATGTTGGTTCCGAACGGACCGGCCTCCTTCGCGCGATTCGGTTCCAGTTTTCAGTTCAGTAAGGTATATTATTATTATTAGATTCATGGTTTTTGGTTTTGGATATTTGGATTAGGCCTTTGTTTTTGCTTCATGTTAATAGTTGGTGAGATGGTTGTAGTTGTTTGTCTGGTGGCTCTGCTATGATTTATGGTGAGCTCGAGTTTGACTTATTTGGAGTTTTGGATGTCAGTAACAATTTCTAGGTTTGGAAGCGTTTTTTTGGTGTTTTATGTGAAGTTGTTATTTCGTAAGACACACTTAGTAATCTGCGATTCCGTGATGACACAGAACTGTTCAAAATGTACCAGTTTGCCATTATTGCATTCATGTCTTATTAGAGACGCGAATAGCTTAATTATTCGGCATAAACCTCATAGGGATATTGCATGCTTTTCTGATTATTCTTCATGTTTGTCAGTTAAACAAATCTGTATCCATCACCAAGCAAGGTCATAAGAGACTGCCAATTGGAAGTAGAAGAGGTTTAGTTGTTAAAGCTTCGTCTCTGTCTCCTGACTCATCTGAATCAAATACCAAGATTGCTCCTCTTCAGCTGGAATCTCCAATTGGTCAGTTTCTCTCTCAGATATTGATAAGTCATCCGCACCTCGTGCCTGCAGCAGTAGAGCAACAGCTTCAGCAGCTCCAAACTGACCGTGATGCTGAGAAACAGAACGAGGAAGAACCTTCTGCTGCAGGCACTGACTTAGTTTTGTACAGGTCTGTCCAATTAATTTAATGATGATATCTGATATTCTATGCTTTATCATTACACCCTTGCTCAATCGTCAAGAAATATGCTAAACGGAATTCTTACTGATTGATATATGAAAACTTCTATCATATTTGGAGGGCTTCTCATATACTGAATGTTTATTCTGATGCTACTGAAATTTTAGTTGTGTTTGTGTCGTGTCAATGACTCAACTCACAAGATGATAGGGAAGTTCAATTTGCCTTTGTCATCTTGCCTAATAATTTGTTAGCAACTCCAGTGTTTGGTGGGCAGGAGAAAGAGCATATATTTTTTCATGGAAAATTGCAATGATAGTGACCAATTTAATCTCCTTCCAGAGAATTGAGTTTACTTGCCAAGTAATTTTTCAGAACTTTACAGAATGACTTCTGAAATTTAAAATTTGGCCGTTTAATCTGTCCTGAAATTTGAAATTAACAAAAATAACTGAAAGGCTTTGTATCACTGAATTGTACATCCAAAGTGGGGAAAGCAGAGCGGGGGAGGGGGATTATAGCTCTTTCTCTTTTATATGGGGGAAAAAGTTAAAAGAGTCTTGTAGATTGCTGAATATTTTATATTGGCTTCTCCACATTCCAGAAGGATTGCCGAGGTGAAGGCTAATGAAAGAAGAAAAGCCCTGGAAGAGATCTTGTATGCACTGGTGGTGCAGAAGTTCATGGATGCTAATGTTTCTCTGATACCCTCCATAACCCCAGATCCTACTGGTCGAGTTGATTCATGGCCTCTTGAAGATGGGAAACTTGAGAAGCTTCATTCGCCTGAAGCCTATGAGATGATCCAGAACCACTTGGCTCTCATTCTTGGAAATCGAATAGGTGATTCAAACTCTGTGGCTCAGATCAGCAAACTCAGGGTAGGACAGGTTTATGCAGCATCAGTGATGTATGGGTACTTTCTTAAGCGGGTTGACCAAAGGTTCCAGCTGGAGAAGACGATGAAAGTTCTTCCTTCTGTAGCAGAAGAGAATGATTTTCAGCAAGTTGTCATGGATAATACAAGACCCAGCAATGGAGAAGATCTTGATGAAGAAATGTCACACCCTGAAGTCTCTACCTTTCCTGGGGGTGGTGTTAGTCCCGGAGGTTTTGGCTATGGCATAAAGGCATCCAGGTTACGTAACTACGTGATGTCATTTGATGGTGAAACCCTCCAGAGATATGCGACAATACGATCCAAAGAGGCGGTCAGCATCATTGAGAAGCACACAGAAGCATTGTTTGGAAGACCTGAAATAGTGATAACCCCTGAGGGGGCAATCGATTCTTCCAAAGATGAGAACATAAAAATTAGTTTCGGTGGTTTGAAGAGCCTCGTTTTGGAGGCCGTGACTTTCGGTTCTTTCCTTTGGGATGTTGAGAGCTTTGTGGACACAAGGTACCATTTTGTCTTAAACTGAGTTCTGCTGTCTCCTCCTGTGGCAAAGTTGGTACTGACCACATCCATTAGCATAATTGAAATGTGACTTCATGTGTTAAGATTTAAATATTGTTGACTAATTGATCTGTATATAGTGAGTATTTTTACTACTTTTAACCAATGAATAGAATGTTATCCACAAATTATAAATGTTTGTCTTCAATAAATATAGTTGCTAGTGTGCAATGTCTGAGACTGCCCTCTAGTATAATTCGTGTTATCGGAATATATTGAAATTTTTTTGTAGTGAAAATTTCAAAAACTTGTTTGAGCAGGATATCTTAGTTCAAAGTTCAAATCTTTTTTAGAAAAAAAGCTCAAGTCATAAACTGTAGTAGTGAATTGATATCTTGTTTCTTATGAAGCATAAACATTGATAAAGATGCATAAGCATATTAAATATTTGAAATTACATAACATAACAAGAACACATATATGTATATATAAATATTAATTCTTGACATAACTTTTAAAAACTACCAATATTTATTTGTGAAATGTCATATGGATCAAGCTTTTTTCACTATTTTGGAAATATGAAAAATGGTTTTAAATTGACATTCATCGACATGTGTTGGGCATGCGTTATATAATGGCATAGGCGGCGTGTCAAATAAGGACTTCATAATTTGTTTGTATCCCACTATCTACAACTACAACCAAAATCTTTTCTACTTGATATGAATGGTTATATAGATCAACTGAGGCTAATATATTCTATCTTTACACATGCTAATCGTTAGGTTATTGATAGATAAATCTTTTCAGATAGTTTCTTGAATAGTCTTCTTTAGTTTTCTTATGAGTAAACTACCAAATTGGTCCCTGGATTATTGGCTCGCTGACAGATTGGTCCCCGAATTTAGGAAATTGACAAATAGGTTCCCGAATTTTTCTAACGAGTCAAATAGGTCCCCAAATAGCATGCACAGAAGGACCTATTTGACAAATGTTAAGAAAATTCGAGGACCTATTTGACTCGTTAGAAAAATTCAGGGACCTATTTGTCAATTTCCTAAATTTGGGGACCAATCTGTCAGCGAGTCAATAATCCAGGGACCCATTTAGTAGTTTACTCGTTTTCTTATTATCTACGATTTGACTAAATGTTTCCTGTTTGGTAAAATTTCGGATGAAACCACTTTTTGAACAAGGTTAAATTTCAGATGAAACCACTTTTTGAATGAGGCTAAGTTACGGATGAAACCACTCTTTGAACGAACACTTTGAACTAAACTAAATCCAATACTAGGCCACTATAAAGCTAATAACTAGATAATTCTATTTTAAATTTAAATTAAGTGTGATTCGGTAATGATTGGAGTAACTTGTAAAAAGTATTAAATTAGATCATACATGAAACTAATAGCAGAAAGTTATACTCGTTTTAGTTAACAGCTTCTAAGCCAATAAAAGTATATTTTTTTTTCCTTAAAGGGTGGATAACGTATGCATGAAAACATTTCTGTTTGCCAATATACATGAAAATGTTGAGATTCTATGAAATAGGATGGTTAAAACCCGAGTCCCTAAATGCAATGAAATCGGACTTACAAGTAACATTCAATATTTTTTTTTTTGCCTAAATGAGGTTGTCAACAAATGAGATCAAATCAAGTCTCAAAATAGACTATTTGTTTTATAAATTTGGTCATATTTTTTTCGTCTCAATCCGAATGCAATAAAATCAAAGTTACAAGTTACTCTCAACAAGTTCTTTTTCTATATAGTTGGGGCCGTTGGCAAACAAAGTCAAATAATACTTCGAAAGTGAGTTTGGCTAAATCATCAATATCAATTTTCGTAGTACTATTTCACCTTGTTTGTCAATAGTCCCAACTAGATAGATAAAACACTCGGAGCTCTGATTTCGTCACATTCAAATTTGAAACGAGAGAGATATAACTAACTTCATGAAATGAGTAGCCCACTTTCGAGTTCGATTTCAGGCTCGATTTGATCTTGTTTTCTGATGGCTCCAACGTGACAAAGAAAAACTTATCAAATGTAACTCGTAGCTCCGATTTTGTCCCATTCAGATTTAAAACGAGATAGATATGATCATATTCAATAGTTAAGGGCCAAAACAAAGCCTTTAGGAAACATTAAGGGCCAAAACAGAACACAAAATATTAAGGACCAAAACAGAATTTAAGGTAAACATTAGTGACCAAAATAGAATTAAGCAAATGAATGACTCCCCTAGGTGGATATGCAATCCCACAGACAAATCATTCCCAGATCATGAAAAGAGGTTTGTCTTCCTTCAAAAATAACAAGACAAGGAGATTTCCAAATCTCCCAAAGAGAAGGCTCCATCTCAGATTGTTAGAACCAACCTTGACACAACCGGCAGAAGAGAGATCTGTAATTTAACCAAACATGAATGTCTGTACTAAAGAAAGACCTCCATTTGCTTGCTGGGACTAGCTTCTTCCAAAGCTCAATATATTAAGCTATCAATTTGAACATTTTATTTATAAAAATAAAAAAAAAAATATACACTTTTTGAAGAATAGAATCATAACATGCCCTACACCCTTCTGTCCTAAAGTTATTGGTTTAATTAACTCTAGCAAGTATTATCTTAACAGGTAATATGCATATCAGTATATGCATGCAAATTGAGAGTTCCTTATTTGTTCTCTTCATCAAATTATACAATCTTAACAGGTAATATGCATATAATCAACAAATGTACCTAAATCTAAATTTAGTGGCTAAATCATCTTTTCCTATAACAATGGTTGAATTAAATAATATGATTTGGCCACTAAATTCAGAACTACAAGATTTAAAGCCAAAAGGAATTTGTTCCAACAAACAATGTTTTTAGAAGCTTTTTATTGGCTATTCATTAATCCTCACCAATAGTCTTCGATGGGAACTTTAAGTAGTTTAGAAAAAAATAGGGTAAATTGCACTTTGGTACCCTGTGGTTTGACCATATTTCACTTTGGTACCCTGTAGTTTGAAACTTGACACTTTGGTACCCTGTGGTATTCTCCATTAACACTTTGGTACCCTTTGGAGCTATTTTGTAATTTTAACCATAACAAATTTTGCAAAAATTACATATTGACCCCAAAAAATTTTCAAAAAATTACAAATAGGTCCTTGGATACATATTATATAAGGACTAAAATGAAAAATTTAAAATTTTTTTGGGGTCAATATGTAATTTTTGTAAAATTTATTATAGTTAAAATTAAAAAATAGCTCCAAAGGGTACCAAAGTGTTAATGGAGAATACAACAGGGTACCAAAGTGTCAAGTTTCAAACCACAGGGTACCAAAGTGAAATAGGGTCAAACCACAGGGTACCAAAGTGTAATTTACCCAAAAAAATATTACGAAAATTAAAAGGAATGAAAAGAGTTCAGGTTTAATGATAATAGCATGCAGAACAACCAGATAAATTTTGGGAACAACATTATACAAATAAATATAACATCAATTTAGACAATGGCATCTATAAATCAAATTACAGAAATAATTGAACATGATAAAAAAAAATTAACACACGTTCAAAGAATAATTCAAAAGACATGTATTAAAATATGAACAGAATGGCACATGGCCATTAAGAAGCAGAACAAATTTTCCCAGAATAAATCATACATTTGTGGACAATTTCAGACAGCATTAGCACAAGAATATTAAAAAAGAAAAAACAGGATTGAATTATCTGACCAAGCTTTATTTTTTTAGAAGACCTCTAGCAATCATTTTAAGACGAAGCTTCTTTGCCTTATCATTTTTCTTTCTTTCAAGAAGCTCTCGAATAATTGCTTCAAAAGTTACAAAATTAGGGAGACAACCATTCTCTTCCATCTTTTCAAGCAAGGCCATTGCTTCATCAAATAATCCCTCTTTACAAAGTCCGCTTATCATTGCAGTGTACGCAGGGACATTTAGATACTGATGGTTTTCCAAGAGCACTTTAAAAATCCTAAGTGCATAATTTACTCTGCCACCTTTGCATAAACCATCAATAAGGCAAGTGTATGTATACACGTTAGGTCGTATTCCATGATTGATAATTTGCCTACATAATGAAACAGCTTCATCAAGATGTCCTCTTTTGCATAAACCATCAATAAGGCAAGTGTATGTATACACGTCAGGTCGTATTCCATGATTGATCATTTTCCTACATAATGAAATAGCTTCATCAAGATGTCCTCCTTTGCACAATGCGTCTACAATTATGTTATAAGTGACTATATTAGGGGGTTGGCCACTACCATGCATCTCACGAATAAAATCTAGCACATGAGATAATTTTCGAGACTTGCACAATCCATCAATGAGGGAATTGTATGTTATAGTATTTGGAACCAAATTTCTAACACGCATTTCCTTAATCACATCCATAGCTTCATTGAACATCTTACTCTTACAATATCTATTAATCAAGGTATTATAGCTAATGACGTTAGGTGTCAAACCAATTTTGGTCATCTTGTTGAGTAACTCTCTTGATTGCTCAACATTATTTAATAAGCAATAACCATCCATTAAAGCATTGCAAGTAACAACATTAGGCTGTTCCCCAAACTTCATCATCATAGCAAACACACCTTGAGCTTCAGAAATCCTTCCTTCCTTGCAATATGCATCAACCATTATACTAAAAATAACGACATCAGGATTTATGCCACTTCCAAACATCTCATTGAACAATTGAGCAGCTTCTTGCAGAAGACCCTTGGTACATAAACCATGAATTAGAGAGCTATAAGTGCAAACATCAAAGGGGATTCCCTTGTTGAGCATTTCAGAACACAAATCAAGCGCTTCATTTACAAAACCATCTTTACAGAGGCTATCCACAATAGTGTTGTAAATGACAACATGAGGCTTAACTTGCAATTCCTTCATCCTTTGCAGCAATTGAATGGCAACTCTTGTTTTTCCGGTTTTACACAACCCATTGACTAAGGTGCCATAACTCACTTCATCAAACAAGAAGCCTCGGGCAATTAATTCATCATGAAAGTGTAGTGCTTCTCCAACCCTGTTATTATTACACAACCCCTTCATTATTGTATTCATAGTTATCGTATCAGGTTGATGGCCCATCTTGAAAACCCTCCCCAATATAGAGAAAGCAAAATCCACCTGACGCAAATTGCTGTAACAGTTGATCAAGATGGTGAGAGTAGCCAAATTAGGCATCACTCCATTTGACTTCACTTTTGCACAAAGTGAAATAGCAGTGTCATACTGTTTCATCTTAACAATGACTCCTAAAACCTTGTTAATTTCGAATATGGAGGGTGGGGGATGTCTATGGAGTAGGCCATTGAAAGAAGCGACGACATCGTGAATGTGATTGGGATTTGGGGAATGTGAATGAGCATAAAACTTGGGGTAATAGAGTGAAAAAGGAAAAGGAGAAAGAAAAAGAGATTTGGGGAAGGCATACCTTAGAATGGTAGAAAACAACATCTTCAAAGCTGTTTCAGAAATAAAAGAGGCTGACTTTGTGAAATGGAATCGAGAGAGAAAGCCTGGGATAATCAATTTCTTCCATACGAGAATCGAACTAGAAATTAATTGCGGAAGAGAAGAATAGTTCAACAGAAGACTATAAAGATGGCGAGATGCTAGGGTTGCGTTATGGTACTCTTGCTCTGTATAAGATAATTTTTTATGGTTTAAATTACTGTAATTTACATATATAAACGAATGAAATTTTATGAAGAAAAATATTTAACCCTCAACTACCTCTATAGTACTTTTTTTTTTGAAAGGAAAAAAATGCCACAATATCCCTTAAATATAAATATGACATTTTATATTTTATTAATTCAAAATAACATATATTTAAAGTTAAAGTGTACTTTTGGTCCAATAACTATTGCAAAGGTGTCTCAATTTGGTCCTATAATTTTTTTTTGTTTCAATTTTGGTATCATAACTTTTGAAAATGTTGAATCGTTGGTCCCAAGGTGATTCCATCAATTATTTGCCGTTAAAGATGACCTGACAGACTGAGTTGGATGATGACGTGACAAATATAAATGAAATGGATTAAAAAAGAACCAACTTTGGTCCGATAACTTTGTATAATGTTGTAAATTTGGTCCCATAACTTTGTATAGGGTTGCAAATTTGGTCCCAACTCTTCTTAATCAATTTTAAAATTTGTCCCATATTAGTTATTGTTTCTATTATAGATTTTCTGAATATTACTTGACCCTTGCTGCTATGTAGATTTTTTGTCAAATATGATTTTAAGATGTTGCTGTGACTAGAGTTGTCAAAGTGAACCAACCTGGCTCACTCGAGCTGGCTCGCCGCGAGCCACGGCTCACGCGAGCTGGCTCACGTGAGCCAGAGACCCCAGGCGAGCCAGGTTTTGCCAACCTGGCTCACCAAGTTGGTGAGCCGGGTTGGCTCACCTAACCCACCAACTTTCAATTTATTTTTTTTTGTTTTTTCAATTTTTTTTATTTTTTTTATTTTTTAAATTTAAAATATCAATAAAACAACTCACAAATAATAACACCCAACACCACCACTCGTTTTTTCTCTAGACAGACGGTGGAACAACGACCGTTGAGATTGGGGTTGGTCGGTTGAGTGAAGAAATGAGAAGAAATTAGGATTGGGACTTGCAAAGAGAAAAGAACTCTCAAAGACGAAAGTGAATTATGAAATCTGAAGTGAAAATGAGGAAGAAACAAAGAGCCTAGAAGATATTTTAGGGTTATAATTTTTAATTTTACAATTTTTTTTTTAGAAAAAGGTGGGTTGGCTCGCTAACTCACCAGCTCACTCGAGCTAGCCCACCACGAGCCGCGAGTTAAGTGAGCCAACCCACTCGAGCTAAAATTTTTGGCGAGCCAGATTTTCGCAACCCGGTTCGCTAATTTTGGTGGGTTAAACGAGCCAGCCCACTGGGCCTGGCTCGTTTTGATAGCTCTAGCTGTGACTATCCTCATGATAGACCAAGAAGAATAATCGTACTTAATATTTTGAGTCCAAGACTTAGTTCTCTGTGTAGTTGCTTTTGCTTTAATGCTGAGTGTGGTAATAATTGAATTATACCACTTTTCAAGTTAATTGTTTACGTTCTATATTTGTATCGGTACTGTATTTACTTATTTATTATTGGTCAAAAAAAAATATTTAACCCTTAACTACTTCTATAGTACTTTTTTTTATTTATTTTGAAAGGAAAAAAATGCAATAACATCCCTTAAATAGAAATTTGACATTTTATATATGAGTTACTAGTATTTTGGTCTTTGAATTTTACAGGTGCCGGGAGTTTGGTCCTTTTATATATTATTAATTCAAGCTAACATATATTTAATTTAAACATAATTTGATACATTGTTTATTGTGGGCTCGTGGCTATCTGATCCATCATCCATTGGGTAGAGTTACCCCTTGGACACTGATTTGAGATTTCATTCCATTTCTGTGTAAAAGTCGGTGTTGTCATAACCGAACCGGACAAAGACTCAGACAAGTGTTCGGTTCACGGTCGGATCGCTTGTATCGGTCGGACCGGATGACGTAATAAATAATTATTTTTAATATATTAAATATAAACCCTCTATATTTTTTTTTTGGGTCTAAGAGATGCATTAAATCTATTAATTTATTAGATAAGTAAAACAATTGGTAAGAGAAAGCTAACAGAGCCTCACAGTTGGGTTGGTAAAGGCATTGGGACTGTGAAGAAAGGGCATGGGTTCGATCCTTACAAGGCTCAAAATGATTTTTTGTAAAAAAAATTGAGAACCGCCAGTCCGGTCTAGCGGTTGGTTCCGATTTTCCGGTTCTTGGCCGGTTATTTCCGGTCCAACCATCATTCTGGTTCAAATGGTTGAACCAACTCGCTTGTGTCTTCGGGTAGCGGTCCAACTGGTCCAACCGGCCGGTCCGGTCCGATTTTCACATCACTGGTAAAAGCTTTCTAGAGTTAGATGATTTCCTCATCAAGACCAGCAATTTTTTTTTTAATACAAACAAGACCAATTATGCACAACTTGAGAAGAAATTGACAATCAATTGAGCTAATATTATATTCTCAAGGCCAAAGTCCCACTTTGGTCCCATATATTTTGCTCAATTTCTATTTTGGTCTCTTATATTTTTTTATTGCACTTTTAATCTCATATATTTAAGTTTAGTCCCAATTTGGTCCTATAGCTTTTTTTGTTGCGGATTTGGTCTTATATCTTTAGGCCAATTGTAGATTGGTCCTATATCTTTAGATCAGATGCAGAATTGGTCTCATATCTTTGCAAAATGATCAACCAACATTTTAATCATTTTGCAAATATATGAGACCAATTTTGCAATCTGACCAAATATATGAGACTAAAAATGACATGGGACCAAATTAGGAACTGAGAACAAGATATGAGACTAAATTTACACTTTGACATCAACAAATATATTTACTTTAAGCAAAACACCTTTGGTGCATAGTACAAAAAATCGGACCGAACTGGGCGGTTCAACCGGTGACCGGTGAACCGGACACCAGACCGGTCCGGAATAAGCAAAATACCGTTCTACATTTGACCCGGCCATTCACCGGTTCAACCGCCGGACCGGTGAACCGTGACCCGGTTTGACCTGACAAATTTTGCAAAAATTACATATTGACCCCAAAAAATTACAAATTGGTCCCTGGATACATATTATCTAGGGACTAAAATGAAAACTTTAAAAAAATTGTGGGGTCATATGTAATTTTTACAAAATGTTATAATTAAAATTGCAAAATAGCTCCAAAGGGTACTAAAGTGTTTTATTTTTTACTTTATATTTAAATTATTGTAAAATATTAATGTGTATTTGATGAATATGTATATTTGAAAATGTATTTTTTAAGTAAACCAGCTCAACTGATTGAACCATTAACCCAGCGATTGAACCATTGAACCAGTGACCCAATGATTCTTCGTTGAACAAGAGATCAAAGATTCTTACTTTGCGGCACGAAGTGGAGAATGGGTGTTTCTATAAGAATGAAGAATGAATTGGTTGCGTAAGTTTCTAAATTTCCTTTTCTTTTTCTTTTCTGAAAAGAAACCAAAGATGTAGGATCTGAATACACTTTTGGAAACTGGACTAGGATATCCTCTAGTTAAACAAGTTTTTAAGGAACAAAATTTGACTAGTTCAAAAACAAAAGAATCAAAATTTTGCCTACCAAAAAAATAATTTATATGTTAAAATATCAATATATAATAGATCGTTCAATATAAATTGTCCCTTCGAGGACATCTGATAAAAAAAAGTTTTCATATAAATATACGTATATTATTATATATATAGTCATGATTGAATTTTTCATTTAAATATATTTTTCAATTTTGGTGAAAATCTTATAATTAGGTAAAAAAAACCTAGGGTACCCCAATCTATGAGCTAGGTTTTAGTTGCACCTTAAGGCCTAACACTGTTTAAGATATTAATATTTTTGGAGATAGAACTGATACAAAGTGTTAATGTTTTGGAATACAATGGATACAAATGTAAAAAACTTTTGAGGTATAGTTGACACCAAAATAAATAAGAAAAAAAAAAGTTACTCACCATGTCTTTGTTTTCCATCAATAAACTGGGTGTTAGGCCTTGGGGTTGAGACTTGAGACAAATGTGAAACTTAGAGATATAATTGACAACAAAAAAAAAATTTAGGGGTGCAACTACAACTGAGACTTGTCCAAGAGTTTGGGAGCACCAGTATTATTTTTGCCTAAAGATTATTAAACGAGGTCAAATAGTACTCCGAAAGTGAGTTTGGTCAAAATACCAAAATTAACTTTTAGATTACTATTTGACCTCGATTTTCAACAATTTCAACTAGACAAAGAAAGGACTCGTCATGAGTAACTTGTACCTCCGATTTCGTTGCATTCAAACTTGAAGCGAGAGATATATAACCGAATTTATGAAATAAACGACCCATTAGCGGGTCTGATTTTATGCCCAATTTGACCTCGTTTGAGAATGACTTCAATTTGGCAAAAAAGAAACTTATCAAATTTAACTCATAACTCTAATTTAATAACATTCAAGTTTGAAAGGAGAGAGATATGATCATTTCAATAGTTAAGAACCAATGATAAAACTTTTAAGAAACATTAAGGACCAAAACGGAACACAAAATATTAGGGATCAAAATGAAACTTAGGGTTAGCATTTGGGACCGAAATAGTTTTAAACCTTTATAAAATTTGCAGATGTTCAAATACCATTGGGTGCCGTATGAATACAAGAATCATTTTAAAATTCTTTTGTTGTAAAGTATGAGTAGTTAATTAGTTAACTACATTTTATGTTTTTTTTCCTGAAATAATTCATTCAAAAGCAAGGCAAAGCCAAGCACAGTACAAACGAAAACAAAACAAAATAAGCATCATCACAAGACAAGATATCAACTAACGAAGGTGGGGGGTTTGCAACCCATCCAAGAGGACCCATCCTCGTGTAAGACAAATTGGCAAGACAATCAACTGCCAAATTAACAGATCTAAAGATTCAACTAAAGCTACAACCAACAGACTCAAAACAACAATAATTATTTGATAAAACGCCACCTTGGAAGCCTCCATGGAAGCAAACAAGAGATGACGCCGTAGACATACCTGACCCAGAACAAAACTCCACCGAGAACCCAAAAACTAGAATCAAACCAGGAAGCCGCCGTGGAAGCCAAACCAGAAGTCATCGTGGAATGCCTAGTCCATAGTCGCCGTCGCAAAGAAAGCCATACCAAATTGACGCCTTGGGATCCCTGATCCAAAACGCTGCCGCCACAAAACCCTTAAAATAAAGTAACACTCTCGTAAAGAGAGAAAAAAACCCTCACGGAGAAGGGATTTTCAACTCTAGATAAATAAAGAAGGGTCATCGTCACTAAGACAGCGGTGACCCAAAGATGCTTCGCACAAAAGAAAAGGACTACATTTTATGTTTAGTGGGGCAGAAGTGACAATGTAGTGCTCATAGTTATTAAGATCTTAATTTAAATTTTACTACTTTCCAGAATAATAAACATAACAACCAATTTTCGTAAGCAAGCCGAGTCAATAGTCCTTAAATCACGTAAACCCAAACCCACATATTCTATCCCAAAATATTATATAAGTAATATATATATATATATATATATAAGAGTATTTTCAATTAATTGGATGTTCAAATTCTAAACCATTAAGCGAACCAAATCATTCGATTAAAATACATGATTTGAAAAATATTCAGTCAAACAGAAGGCTCCCCAAGATTCTTACTCATGTAAGTCATAGATAAATTAACACAAAACACTCAAAGTTTGATAATGATGTTTTAATTTAGGGTAAAATGTACTTTGGTACCTTATGGTTAGGACCGAATCCGTTTTGGTACCTGAAAGACAAAATTTGACACTCGACTACCCTGAGATTTGTGCCGTTAGATTTTGATTCATCAAAACTCTAAAGATCTTTCTGCAACTCTTTAATTCTTGGAATGAAATTGTAAAAAACTCCATCAATTATTTTAATTTGTTGTGTTTTGATTCGTTTTACCAAAGGGAGAGGACCTAAATGCAAAAAAGAAATGAATTCGAGTGTCATATAATTATATGAATACCTCTAACATGTCATATAATTTATTAATAATTAAGAAGTGTATCTACAAAGTATTAAGATAGTTAACAAGTACAAAGGAATAATACATGAGTGAAAAGCATCAAAGGAGGGACCATCAAGCACTTGGTTCACAAGAGAAAATTAATATATGCTGATATATATATGATCTTGGCCAGATTTAATGTCTCATTTTGAATCTGAGCCTTCATTTCCACAAATTAAAGCACAAGTATATATTCCATACACTTCAGAATGCATCAGAACCATACAAAAACAGAGAAGTTAGTATTGAATGAAAAAATATAAAATATATTTTATTTTCTTAGCCGAAAAGAAAATGGAGAACTGTTAACTGTCATCCATAAGGAAACAAGATAAGCAATTATAATCACAACTCCCATAATGGAAACAGATTAGGTTGACTATTAATTGGATAATCATGTTATCTCATCAACAATACTCCCATAATGCACCATACTCAAGTAATGATAATTTCCATTAGTTGAAACTTGAAACATTTTCATAACTCCATGATGAACTTTCAAAAATACATGACCACAACAGCTAATCATTGCATTCATAACGCTAAAAAGCCTTTACTCTGAGTATCATCAACAAATAATCTCATACCATCCTATTAAAAGAATCTACGTAAAAATCCCAAACAATAATTTCAATTTAACGATGATGATGATGACCAAGAAGAAACTACTCATTGGCTACATCATAAATACAATAACTACAACAAAAGAATCTCTTGTAGCTGGGAATGAGACTTCAAAATCTTTCTTGTCCTGCAGCATCCCTCATGAGATAAAATGCATAGAACTCAGTAAAATGACAGACATGTAACATAGAACTGAAAAAATATTATTGTTTTTTTTTTTTGGAAATGACAATAAAGGGTTGAGACATTGATGAAAGAAATGACAATTTCGAAAGACTGAAATTCTTCTATTAGTTACAAATGCTTTTGAAAAAACACAACATTCCAAAACAGGCCCTACAGTCAGACAATAATCATGAACACTATAAGCAAGCAAAAATGATACTCAACTCAACTTTCTTGGCAAGTAAACATAATGCTAGAATCTACATGCAGTAACTTCTTAGAATTTAAATCTACATGCAAGCAAAAATCACGTATGTATTGTCTCTGGCATATCTGTCATCAGAATAATACTTCATTAGATGGCAGCAATTAAATCCCCATGAGAGTAAAAGAGTCATCAATACACAACATCTTAAACACATAATTAGAAGAAAATCAACACCAAATTAAAAGAGGAAGGGCCCAAACACAAATTTAACCTTTTTTTAACATTTAATTAACAGAAGGGCTATATAAAGACCTCATCTCAAATACTGTTCCATAATTTCTCTTTATCTGCTTTCTTGATATTATATTCAGAAAAAGGAATCTTTACCTGAAATGTCCTATTATCCCCTAATCCAACCTTAGTAATAAACTTCCTATCGAGACTAAAAGATAAGTTTATACTAAAATTAATGAGTTTTTTTTTTGTAATGGTGTAGTATCAACTTTGGAGCAGCAGCATCGCTGGAATTACAGACACAGTAGATTGAAATTACAGACTACAGAGCAAGCTAAGCAACCTTAAAAGTCACAAATATATAATTAGGATTGATGGGTGTGTTTGTTTCGCAAACAATGGTGGCACCAATACCATCATTGCCAGCAAACTCATGACTGAAGAAATCAACAAAATTGCTTATCTCCAAGCTTCATTAAGGCTAATTTGCAAGACAACATAATCATAAAAAGGACTCTCAATTATGTTGCCAAAAAAGTATCATGAAAATATATTATAAGCAAAACTATTGACTAATAAGCTTTTAATAGAAATTTTCCCCAATAAAAAACAAATCTCACAACTTACCCAGAAAACCACGAGTCAATGACTAACACAGCAACTAGCCTCAATTAATCATATTACAGACAGTTGTAATTATATATCAAGGCACATTAATAGGTTCAATATCAATATATACCATCCGTAGAATTATGAGGTCACAAATCTATAATTAAAAGTATTTGACAACCTAATTTACTCAACTTGTAAAGAAAACAAACCAGATTTCAGAATCTATATTATGTACTGTATAAATCCAACCTTTAAGTGACATACAGAAAATGGAGCTTCAGAAAACATTTATTTTGAAGCACTTGATGCAATTCATTACTATGTTTACAAAATCACAAAGTAACTAATCATCTATGGGTAATGGGATTTCAGGAATACTTGAAGTTTCCGTTTCAAATCAAGACAAGCAATTATGGACAAATTGAGAAGAACTTGATAATTGAGCCAATATACTTAACTAACACTGAACGAGAAAGAGCAATGAGCAAAGATAAGCACATAAATAGGAAAAACGTTTTTCATGTCCAATCAATTTAGATATAGAATATAAAAGATAAACAATTAGGAGTCCTCATACAACAGTAGGAAAGCAATTAAGAGTCATCATAATATTATGAACAAGAACATAGAAGGTTTCCAATTACCCAATGACGTGTCCAAGTTCAATTACCATCCATGTCTGATTTCAGAAAGACCCTTCAAGGGTGTTATACAAATATCTAGTAATGATCATCTACATATTTCAACTCTCTACAATAAATCAATTCAACCACAATCTAGTAAGCTGAGTTGATAGTTGGAGCCAAAAGGAAATGTGAACTTCAGAAGAGAAAGAAAGTCACAGTAGAACATCATTCAATTGATAATTTGAGAGAAAATGATTGAGTTTATATATGCATACTTCTAGAAATGAACATAGTGAAGAGATATGAAAAAAATCAACAGTTTAGACGGCAGTTTAACATCTAGTTATTGGAAGATTAATGAAATTTATATGGCACTTTTGATTCTTCAACCAATTGATATATATATATATATATATATGGCACTTTTGATCAATGAAATTTATTCTTTAGGAAGATAATGACTAACTGAAAATGAAACACTATTGTTTCCAGCATGGGGAAAATTGCTGGTAGTTTCCTCATTGCACCTAAACTTACACTGATAGTTCAACTTGTTCCAAAGCTTTCAAAGAGAAGGATGTAAAACCCAATCCAAAATTTGACTCCTCTCCAATCTACAGAAGAACTCTCATCTAATTTTATTTAGTCTGATATATTGTTGAACATTCACATGCAGTTTTAAACGATAGATTCTACGTGACTAACGACCAAAATGGGATGAAGTCCATTGTTGATTTATTAAAAGAAGTTGGTCTAAAGACAAAATTGACCAAAATATGAAACATTGAAGATGAAATTAACTGCAAAAAGAGAATGGGCATGAAATTGATAGTTGTTGTAAAGTTTGGGAATTAAAATAGTGCTTTTGCCTAATAATGAAAGTTCAACCAAATTTCTACAACTGAGTTAGAATAGCCAAATCGTCATTAGTCATCCAGGGGATTACTCTTTAAAGCCTTAACTTTCTTAGGTTTTGCATGGAAAATCTGAGGCTTGATATGGATATATCACCAAAACAGTAGCAGAGAGCTAACACTTGCAATTTTTGCAAGGTTGCAGATACAACCTATTAATAATCAAAACAATAAATTAAACAACCTATGAATTAGAATTTCAAAACTTGTCATAGAATGTGAGAATTTAAGGAGAAAATTCAATTAAGCACTTCAAACATGTGTGAACATTGCATCAACAGCCAGTATTCTCCATTTTTTTATATCTCTATACAGTCTTTTTTTATAAAGACTACAATTTAAATTTTGAGATAGAAGAGAGAAATAAGTAGAAAATTGTTAGATTACAAAGTGTAGTGTTAGTGAAATTTTATTTATATTTAAATAAATAGGTTATTTAGTTATTTTTTTATACTATAATATAATATATGCTTTTGAAAATATTGACTGATGTGAATACCTTTCGGTCATCATAATGGAAAGCAACATTATGCAGAACTCCTTGTTTACTTTTACAGTTGAGCTACCATTCTCAACTAACAGTTGATACACTAGAAAATTCACCCACCATCAACACATATATTTACTTCTTCACACAAGCAAGTTTAAACATATATACCATGTTTTTTGTCCTGCATATCATAGTTGATTAATCACTGTAACTTGAGACTTGCAAAAATAAGAACAACTTAGGACTATACAGTTTTATATACAAAATATATTTGATATGTGCAACACATAGCCTGAAACTCGTTCTTAAAAATAATTACCCTAAACTAATTATACAAATTAACTTCATTCCTTAAAAAGTCAAAACCCAACATTCCTTCCTCTTCATTCAGAAGAGCATTCTGATCTCTACATGGCTTCTTCACTATTTCTTGTGGCTATTTGATTCATCATCCATGGCTTGTTCACTTTCCTTCCTTGGTTATTGGTACTCCTTTTAAATCATTGACTAATAAACCGGGTCAAAGATTTCAAAAACTGGCCAAATTAGAAAAAGCCACACGATTTAACAATCTGGTCAATTTTTCAAGTACAAGTAGGAAGATGTAGAATTTGGTTAATTAGACTGTGTTTATAGAAAAAACACATGTAGCATCACTATATTACAATGGTTGAAGAAGAATGGAGCTCACATCACTGAACAAGAAAGAGCCATGTGCAAAGATGAGCACATATATAGGCAAAACGCTTTCCATGTCCAATCATTTTAGATATAGAATATAAAAAGGATAACTTTTTGTACAATTATAGAAGATAAAGAATGTAAACAAAGCTTACAACTTAAGGAAGGCAAAGATATATATAATAAGTGTTATATGTTTTTTTTTTCTTTTGCATATAAAAAAGGTGGCACCATCATTGCCAGTCTCACATAACCAAATTAACAGTAAATAGCAAACTCATGACAGAAGAAATCAACAAAATCCCTTGTCTGCAAGCATCATTAAAAGTAATTTGCAGGACAACAGAAACATAAAAAGGACTCTCAATCATGTTGCCAAAAAGTATCACGAAAATATATTATATGAATAACTATTGACTAGTAAGCTTCTAATAGAAATTTTCCCCAATAAAAAACAAATCTCACAATGAACATAGTAGAAGGGTATAATAATAATCAATAGTTCAGATGGAAAATTAAGAGATATTTATTAGAAGATTAACAAACCCCACTGCATTCGGAAGGATGCCAACGAAACAAAATATCAATTGAAAAGTACACTAACTGATCCTAATGCAGATCATTATAGTGTCAAAAATATCCATCAAAGAGAAGTCTAATATAGGTAAAACTCAAAAAAAGGGAACTTGGAATGATCACATTAACGAAGATGGGCCTAACTCATGATGAAGACAAATTACATGTAAACATATGGCTGGAACCAAAATTATTCCACAATAATAACATCATTCTTCAATAGTAAAAATTTGGCCCAAAGGAAACATTCAATTGCTTACTACTACAGGCAAAATTCAGCAACAATAAAAGCAATATAAAAACTCCGGAAAGAAGTACCTGGCCTAGTTTTATGGTTTTAGAAGACCTCTAGCAATCATTTCAAGATGAAGCTTCCTTGCCTTGTCATTTTCATTTCTTTTGAAAAGCTCTCGAATAATTACTTCAAAAGTTACAAAACAGGAAGACAACCATTTTCTTCCATCGTTTCAAGCAAGGCCATTGCTTCATCAAACAAGCCCTCTTTACAAAGTCCGCTTATCATTGCAGTGTACATAGGGACATGTAGATCATGATGATTATCCAAGAGAACATTAAAAACGCTAAGTGCATAATTTAATCGGCCATCTTTGCATAAACCATCAATAAGTGAAGTGTATGTATATGCATTAGGTTGAAGTCCACGATTGACAATTTGCTTGTATAATGATATAGCTTCATTAAGATGATGCCTTTTGCAAAATGCGTCTAAAAGTATGTTATAAGTGACTATATCCGAGGGCTGACCACTATCATGCATCTCATAAATAAAATCTTGCGCTTCTGATAATTTTCTAGACTTGCACAAGCCATCAATGAGGGAATTGTATGTTATAGTATTAGGAACCAAATTTCGTATACGCATTTCCTTAAACATATCCAGAGCTTCATCCAACATCTTACTCTTACAATATCTATTAATCAAGGTATTATAGCTAAGAACGTTAGGTGTCAAACCAATTTTGGTCATCTTGTTGAGTAACTCTCTTGATTGCTTAACATTATTTATTAAGCAATAACCATCCATCAAAGCATTATAAGTAACAACATCAGGTAGTGCACCATACTTCATCACCATAGAAAACACACCTTGAGCTTCATAAATCCTTCCTTCCTTACAATATGCATCAACCATTATATTAAAAGTAACGACATCAGGATTCATGCCACTTTGAATTATCTCATTGAGCAATTGAGTAGCCTCTTGCCAATGACCCGTGGTACATAAACCATGAATTAGAGAGCTATAAGTGACAACATCATGGGGAATTCCTTTGTTAAGCATTTCGGAACACAAATCAAGTGCCTCATTTATAAAACCATCCTTACATAGGCCGTCGATGACAGTTGAATACAAGACAACATTAGGCTTTATTTGCAGTTTTTCATCTTTCTAAGCAATTTAACGGCAGCTCTTATTTCTCCTGTTTTACACAACCCATTGAGTAAGATACCATAACTCACTTCGTTAAACAGGAAGCCTCGAGCAATTAATTCATCATGAATATGTAGTGCTTCACCAACCCTGTTATTATTACACAGCCCCTGCATAAACCAATTGATATATATATATATATGGCACTTTTGATCGATGAAATTTATTCTTTAGGAAGATAATGACTAACTGAAAATGAAACATCCTCATTGCACCTAAACTTACACTGATAGTTCAACTTCTTCCAAAGCTTTCAAAGAGAAGGATGTAAAACCCAATCCAAAATTTGACTTCTCTCCAATCTACAGAAGAACTCTCATATAATTTTATTTAATCTGATATATTGTTGAACATTCACATGCAGTCTTAAACGATAGATTTTACATGACTGACAACCAAAATGGGATGAAGTCCATTGTTGATTTATTAAAAGAAGTTGGTCTAAAGACAAAATTGACCAAAATATGAAACATTGAAGATGAAATTAACTGCAAAAAAAGAATGGGCATGAAATTGATAGTTGTTGTAAAGTTTGGGAATTAAAATAGTGCTTTTGCCTAATAATGAAAGTTCAACCAAATTTCTACAATTGAGTCAGAATAGCCAAATCTTCATTGGTCATCCAGGGGATTACTCTTCTTCACACAAGCAAGTTTAAACATATATAGCATGTTTTTTGTCCTGCATATCATAGTTGATTAATTACTGTAACTTGATTAATTACTGTAACTTGAGACTTGCAAAAATAAGAATAACTTAGGACAATACAGTTTTATATACAAAATATATTTGATATATGCAACACATAGCCCGACACTCGTTCTTCAAAATAATTACCCTAAACTAATTATACAAATTAACTTCATTCCTTAAAAAGTCAAAACCTAACATTCCTTCCTCTTCATTCAGAAGAGCATTCTGATATCTACATGGCTTCTTCACTGTTTCTTGTGGCTATCTGATTCATCATCCATGGCTTTTTCACTTTCCTTCCTTGGGTATTGGTACTACTTTTAAATCATTGACTAATAAACCTGGTCAAAGATTTCAAAAACTGGCCAAATTAGAAAAAGCCACATGGTTTGACAATCGGGTCAATTTTTCATGTACTAGTGGAAAAATGTAGAATTTGGTTAATTAGACTGTGTTTATAAAAAAAAACACATGTAGCATCACTTAAATTACATTGGTTGAAGAAGAATGGAGCTCACATCACTGAAGAAGAAGGAGCCATGTGCAAAGATGAGCACATATATAGGCAAAACGCTTTCCATGTCCAATCATTTCAGATATAGAATACATAAAAGATAACTTTTTGCGTGATTATAAAAGAGAATGAATGTAAACAAAGCTTACAATTGAAGGAATCTTATAATAATTATATAATAAATTTATTACGTGTCATTGTGAAATTGAATCTCCATTTTCGATACAGAAAATTAAGTTGGTCATATCTTTGCCATAATTTTTTCATTGTTAATGCAATCAAAAGTCAAAACACAACATTCCTTCATCTACATTTCGAAATGGCATACTGACCTTAACATGGCTTCTTCGCTTTTCTCCCTTGGGTAGAGACACTTCTTTAACAATGATTTAACTTAGTGAGTGGCTTGAGAATATTAACTGAAAATGAACATTATGCAGAACTAATGATTTCCTGATGTCTACGGGGCTCCTTCATTGTTTCTTGTGGCTATCTGATCCATCATCCATGGTTTTCTCCTTTTTCTTCTTTTAACACTGATTTAACTTGGTGTGAGCTACTTCACTCCATTATGCTATTATGCAGAACTGGACAATTAAGCTATTCACCTAAGTTGATACATCAATAATGGTGTGATCGCACCCGTCGTTAGGTGACCAAAATACTGGAATTAAATGCACTATAGTGGTGCAATTCGGGTCGATCTCTCGAGGAACTTCTAGTAGTTTAAAAGCGAATAGTGTTGAATTTCTACTTATTGGGTTAGGTAATAGAGAGTTTCTTTGAAATAGTTTCTAACACCTAAGACACAAATTGAATAAAGCAATAAATGTTTTTGTTATTTTTGACTAAAAGGACTAAAATGAAATTAATAATAATAAATTGAGTTAAACAACCACTGAGAGAAAGGCACCTGACGGAGCATATGGATCAAGCAATCATCACTATATAAAATTATATCAGAATTATCTCACATTGATCATCCTAAGATAGTCACTAACCAAGCAACTTAGATTAACAAACTTATCATGAAAACATCCCAAACAAGACAAATTCATAACAAGACATGAAAACCTCGTTGAATTGATGATAAATTGATTAAGAGTCACAATCTCTATAACAAACACTATTGTCAGAGCTAATACATCAATAATTATAACCAAACTAGCATTCACTCAAAGGGTTACAATCAAGATATATATGAAAGAATCAAGTTCAACTCTCAATCTAAATAACAGAATAAGAATAACAATCAGGTTCAAATTCTAAACCAAGAAACAGAAACAAGAAAGAATCATAATTCGAATGTGAGAAAACTCCCTAGATGAAGCTCCTAGCTCATACTTTCATCCATCGCTCCTCCGGGTTGAGGGGTTTAGTTACTCATGGTGCAGATAATCACAACAACATATGAAAATCCTGACTGAACCGCCATAGCACCAAGAAAGCTCCAAAGAAAGAAGATGAAGAATGGTGGAAGGTGTTGATGGGCAAGATGGAAGACGGCTCTCTAGGGTTGCTAACTTCCAAAATCTGACCTAGGGATAGAAGATATGTGATTTTCGGATCATCCCCAAGTGGAACGGGTAAAATCCATCAAGAAACGGGCTTGGGCCTGATAATTAAAAAGTTCTGCGCAGAGCTGCCATTTGCTCGCCACTTATGTGTAAAGTGGTGAGTAAGTGGCGAAGTCTCTATTCTGCACCAAAAAATTCTGATTTAGTCCCTAACTCATTTTCTTGTATCCTTGGCTCTTCTTTGAGACTTCCAATGGTTCAGACTTCTTTCAAACCTATCAAAGACACCAAAAACTATGTGAACTCTCAAGATAAAAAAGAATCAAATAATTATAAACATCAAACCCGAGAGAAATCACACAATTAATCACAAAATAGTCCAATTAAGCACTAAACCTCAAAGTACCATATTCCATCATAAAAGATCATAAAGGCATGCAATTGAATCCCAAATGAGTATAAAATGCCCCAAAATATCATTGAAAACAATGATGGAATATGATACGATCAAATTCCCCCACACTTTAAATCTTTGCACTTCTGGGCAAAGTCATCAAGAAAGAAAAACATCAAGAATGCAAAAGAATCAAAAGGGGACCAATCCAACTCAACACATGATAGCAGCAAACAAATGCAACTCAGAAAATGAGACAATCAATTAGCTCAGCATGTCAAATAACCAAAGAACCTCCAAGGGACCAATCCAAAAAGTGTATCACTCACTCACCAAATAGGAAAATTTCTCTCTCATGTCCTTGAAACAAGCTTCTACCATAGGCTGGAAATAACTCTACAGTCTCCACTATAATTGCAATGATTTAAAAACTCAAGAGGACTTGCAAGGGATGTAATGATGGAAAGGCTAAAATGGAAAGAAGAAAAGTGAAAGAACAGATAATGAAGGAAAACTAAGCCAACAACAACTAGTTAATGCATCTTAAAATTTAGCATCTAAAACCTAACACTCATAGAACAAACTCCACTACTCCTCAAAACCACCAATAACTGCCCAAGCTTTCTTTTCTTAATTTTTTTGTTTATTTCTTGAGTCTTTGACTCTTTATTCGGCGCCATAAACTTGCCTTAGCTTCACAACATAATCTCAATTTTAACTTGAAACTTTAAGAGGCATACTTTTATTCCTTTTTTTTTTGTCTCTTTTTCTCTTTTTTTTTCCAAAACTTGGCAATTCGAACCCAAGAGGAGGGTAGCAAAAAGAAAAGTGATAGGAAAAAAATGCTAAATTAAAAATGCAAAAACCAATACTGGAAAGCTTAGCAAATAAATCTCAAAAGGGGTGGCAAGGGAAGAAACTGTTTAAGTTTGTGTATGGGAAATAAGGGTGGAAGAAAATGCCTCTATCATAATTTAAAAACCAATGCATATGAAGCTTTGACAAAGAGCAAAATCAAGTTCTAGAGAAAACTCATCATAAGGGCTAAAATGACTCTCATAAGAACTGGACAATATAGGCTAAAAAACTTTCAACAGGGTTAAAAGGGGACACTCAATTGATCCTTAGAAAAATCCAAAGGTACCCAAACATAACTGAGACCAACCAAATGCTCAAAAATCATATGTAAGCATGAGTATCCTGTACACATATGTGAGAAAGAATAGAACCAATTAATTCCAAAACACAATTGACACTTCCCCAACTTGATAAATTCACCTAGGAGCAGCAAAAAATGAAAAAGTGGGTTCAAATGATATAAAAAAAAAAGCTGGAAAACTGAGTGCCAAAATATAGGAATGAAAGACAGAAAACTCCTTCATAAGCTTTGAAACACAATTACAAATGGCAAGCAGAATTCCAAGATCTTAAAAAGCAATTAGAACATGAATCAAGCTCAAAGAAACATAATCAACACTGAACAAATATATAATCAACGAAAGAACCTGCTGAAAATGTTCAAAAGCCTCAAAGATACCTGAAAGCTGCAACAATTCTCAACAAAATAACATAGCCAGAGAATAATAGCTAAAAATCAGAACAAACTCACACTCCCCCACACTTTAAATCAAGCAGTGTCCTCAATGCGAGAACAACTACAACATCAGAAAATAAGGAAGGGAGAGTAAAGCGTAGCTACACAAAGTAATCAACCCACAAGAGAAACAATATCAGTAAAAGAGTTAAACCAATTAATCAGATTAAATATAGAGTATCCCTAAGTTTAAAACGACACAAAAAGAAAAATGACCATCAAGGTCACTAAAATGATAACCTAAAATTAAGACCTTGACACAAAAAACAAACAAAACAAAACACACGTTTTTTTTTTTACAGAATCTTCGCCACGGGCTCGCCACTTATGTGTAAAGTGGCGAACAATTGGCCAAACTTTCTGTAATTTTGTTCGCCACTTCCTTGCCACTTATGTACAAAGTGGCGAAGAAGTGGCCAAGGACACGAAGACACAAGAAATTGCAGACTCGCCCTTTTACACTGAAGTGGCAAACAAGTGGCCAAACTCACTGTAATTTTTTTGCCACTGACTTGCCACTTACGTGTAAACTGGCGAGCAAGTGGCACAAAAACAGAAAACATGAAAAATGAAAAATCAACACGATAAAACTCAGGGGACTCAAAATTCAACCCACACACTAGCTTAAACTCATGCATCTATAGCTCAAAGTAACAAATATGAAGCTCTCACCACTTCGAGACTAAAATAAACACAAAACAAACAAATGAAACCTCAAACAACCTTACAACTACTCATATCCCCCACACTTGAACACAATGAAAAGAGAAAGGTAGAAGCATGGTTCTTAAGGATTAAAAAAAAATGAACTACAAAACTAAAAGTAGTCAAAGAAAACTTAAAACAAAAACTACAACTACTTTCCCTACTAGATATGCTTCCTCCCCCACACTTATCTAAAAAAATCAGGCCAAATCAAATATAAGAGATAAGAAGAGGAAAGAAACAACTTGAAGCTCAATCCGGCTTCAAATTCTGCTTGAAAATTCAGAGGGGTAGCAGGCGTCTCCTCTGCAGGGAACTCTCAGTGTTCCCCCTCCCTCTGACAAGCAAACTCCTCAGTTCTTGCTTCCTTCACACCTGTATCACAAACAAAGATAAAATCATATAAGCAAAGAGGTGTATGAAGAGTGTGTAAAGGAATAACAAAATCAACAATAAGAGGAGGAGTAAGAAGTGTTTCTATTTTTGTTTCAAGTTGTATGGAACATGAAGGTTGAGGTGGGGATGAGGGGTGATTCTTCTTCTTTTTCTTCGGTCTCCAACACCGTGGACTCTTTGGAAACTTCAGCTAGGGATTGAGCAACGAACTCTCAACACATTGTTGCTCTTCTTCTTCTTCTTGTTCTTCCAAGTACATTCTTAATTTAGCAACTTCAACTTCATGGAAAGTATGCAGGACAAACCATTGAACAACCTGTTCATAATGTTCATCATCATCACACTCACCAAAACATTCGATGAAGTTGAACAATGGATCATCACTAAGAGAAGAAGATGGGAGAGTCGTGACAGGAGAAGGGATGTCATCAATAACAATAATCTCATCCACATCCTCATCACTATCACTATCCTCAACTGATGATTGAAGCACCGTATCATGTTGCTCACCCAAGCTTTGAGCGGGTTCTAAAATGAAATCTTGAAAATGTTGCTCCTCTAATCTCTCAAGTTGAGAATGAGTTGATTTCACTGCTTGTTGAGAATGAGTTGATTTCACTGCTTGTTTAGGAGGTGGCACAAGGTCTTCCACAGATTTCTCAAGAGAAAAGTAACCTGCACTCATAGCTTGGCATTCCTGAGTTAAACACTCAAGCATCTTTTGCATTTTAGCAACCTGTGAGTCCACCTCCACCATACCATTCACAAAGATTTGTGAAACATCATCAGCACTCGACATTGGTGAGAGTTGGAACGAATTTTTCATGGATGGTTGGTTGGGGGTTTCAAAGTGACTTGGGGCTTCCCACTGATAATTAGGGGCTCCATAATTGTACCCGTCATCCCTTTGGAAACTTTGTTGAAAATTCCTCCAGAATTGGTGTTGGAAGAATGATTACCCACTTGATGATGTCCCAAAAATTGTGGATTTGAAATTTGGAGAACTCCATGAAGATTATAACAATCACTAGCCACATGCATGCTTGATCTGCAAAATGAGCAAGGAAGTGTGAACATGTCATGTGGTTTTGCTCTAGGTGAAATTAATGGAGCTTCGCTATATTGCATTGGGTAACCATTGTACCTGAAAGAAGAATTGTAGGAGTTATGACAAGAATCATATGACCCATAAAATGAATTAAAAGAATTATAAGGGTCATGAGGAGAGAAATGTCTTCTATCCATTCAAATTCAATCAATAAAACTTAGAAAACATCCTCCTAAAATCACCTTAAAAAAAATTCCAAACAACTTAAGTTTGATCTTTTATATTTTTTTTCTTTTTGAAATAAACCCAAATTGTAGAAACTTAACACTATCAACAGTTAAACTAAAGATAGTTCCCCGGCAACGGCGCCAGTTTGATCGCACCCGTCGTTAGGTGGCCAAAATACCGGAATTAAATGCACTATAGTGGTGCAATCCGAGTCGATCTCTTGAGGAACTTTTAGTAGTTTAAAAGCGAATAGTGTTGAATTTCTACTTATTGGGTTAGGTAACAGAGAGTTTCTTTGAAATAGTTTCTAACACCTAAGACACAAATTGAATAAAGCAATAAATGTTTTTGTTATTTTTGACTAAAAAGACTAAAATGAAATTAATAATAATAAATGAGTTAAACAACCACTGAGAGAAAGGCACCCGGCGAAGCATATGGATCAAGCAATCATCACTATATAAAATTATATCAGAATTATCTCACATTGATCATCATATGATAGTCACTAACCAAGCAACTTAGATTAACAAACTTATCATGAAAACATCCCAAACAAGACAAATTCATAACAAGACATGAAAACCTCATTGAATTGATGATAAATTGATTAAGAGTCACAATCTCTATAACAAACACTATTGTCAGAGCTAATACATCAATAATTATAACCAAACTAGCATTCACTCAAAGGGTTACAATCAAGATATATATGAAAGAATCAAGTTCAACTCCCAATCTAAATAACATAATAAGAATAACAATCAGGTTCAAATTCTAAACCAAGAAACAAAAACAAGAAAGAATCCTAATCCGAATGTGAGAAAATTCCCTAGATGAAGCTCCTAGCTCATGCTTTAATCCATCGCTCCTCCGGGTTGAGGGGTTTAGCTACTCATGGTGCAGATAATCACAACAACATATGAAAATCCTGACTGAACCGCCATAGCACCAAGAAAGCTCCAAAGAAAGAAGATGAAGAATGGTGGAAGGTGTTGATGGGCAAGATGGAAGACGACTCTCTAGGGTTGCTAACTTCCAAAATCTGACCTAGGGATAGAATATATGTGATTTTCGGATCATCCCCAAGTGGAACGGGTAAAATCCATCGAGAAACAGGTTTGGGCCTGATAATTAAAAAGTTCTGCGCAGAGCTGCCACTTGCTCGCCACTTATGTGTAAAGTGGTGAGTAAGTGGCAAAGTCTCGATTTTGCACCAAAAAATTTTGATTTAGTCCCTGACTCATTTTCTTGTATCCTTGGCTCTTCTTTGAGACTTCCAATGCTTCCGACTTCTTTCAAACCTATCAAAGACACCAATAACTATGTGAACTCTCAAGATAAAAAGAATCAAATAATTATAAACATCAAACCCGAGAGAAATCACACAATTAATCACAAAATAGTCCAATTAAACACTAAACCTCAAAGTACCATATTCTATCATAAAAGATCATAAAGGCATGCAATTGAATCCCAAATGAGTATAAAATGCCACAAAACATCAGTGAAAACAATGATGGAATATGGTACGATCATGGTGGCACCATTATATATTTCCTGTCTCATAAAACCAAATTAACAGTAAATAACCGACTCATTACTACAAACTAATGACTTTATAAATGACGCCAATGGATGAGTGACACTAAGAAGAGAAAGAAATTACTCACAGGAGAACATTACTCAATTGATAATTGAAGAGCATCTTATTGAGTTTATATATTTCCCTATGAAGATGGGAATTGCAAATATAAGGTAGTTTTAATTTTATAAAATGAATTATAAATTTATAAATCATAGGGATTATCCTAAAAAATACAAATGATCAAATATACATACACAATGTACACTGAGGCAGTTATTTTTAAGTAATAACTTTGAAGGCATCACATCCTATCAATTTGAAAATATCTTTGTCTTCATTTTTTTAACTGTTTATGCAATCAAAACACAATATTCCATCCTCTTCATTTCGAAGTGGCATTCTTCATGGTTTCCTGTGGGCTATCTGATCCATCATCTATTGGCTTCTTCACCTTTTTTCTTTGGGTAGAGTTACTCCTTTGACACTTATTTAACACCATTTTTGTTTAAAAGCTTTCAAGAGTTAGATGATTTCCACGTCGATCAAGACGAGCAATTATAACAACTTGAGAAGAACTTGATAATTGAGCTAATATACTTAACTAACAGTGAGCAAGAAAGAGCAATGTGCAAAGAGGAGCACATAAATAGGCAAAACGTTTTCCATGTCCAATCATATTAAAAGATAAACAATTAAGAGTCCTCATACAACAGTAGGAAATCAATTAAGAGTCATCATATATTATGAAAAAGAAAATGAAGACCTCTAGCGATCATTTCAAGGAGAAGCTTTTTTGCCTTGTCATTTTCATTTCTTTGAAAAAGCTCTCGAATAATTACTTCAAAAGTTACAAAATTAGGAAGGCAGCCATTCTCTTCCATCTTTTCAAGCAAGGCCATCACTTCATCAAACAAGTCCTCTTTACATAGTCCGCTTATCATTGCAGTGTACGTAGTGACATTAAGAAAATGATGATTTTCCAAGAGAACTTTAAAAATCCTAAGTGCATAATTTGCTCTCCCACCTTTGCACAATCCATTAATAAGGCAAGTGTATGTATACACATCAGGTTGTATTCCATGATGGACAATTTGCCTATATAATGAAACAGTCTCATCAAGATGTCCTCCTTTGCACAATCCGTCCAACAATATGGTATAAGTGGTTATATTAGGGGGTTGACCATTAACTTGCATCTGGCAAACAAAATCTCGCACAAGTGACAACTTCCTAGACTTGCACAAGCCATCAATGAGGGAATTGTATGTTAAAGTATCGGGAACCAAATTTCTAACACGCATTTCCTTAAACATATCCATAGCTTCATCCAACATCTTACTCTTACAATATCCATTAATCAAGATTGTATAGCTAATAACGTTAGGTGCCAAACCAATTTTGGTCATTTTGTTGAATAGCTCTCTTGATTGCTTAACATTATTTATTAAGCAATAACCATCCATTAAAGCACTGTAAGTAACAACATGAGGCCGTTCCCCAAACTTCATCATCATAGCAAGCACACCTTGAGCTTCAAAGATTCTTCCTTCTTTACAATATGCATCAACCATTATACTAAAAGTAATGCATCAGGATTTATGCGACTTTCAATCATCTCATTGAGCAATTGAGTAGCCTGTTGCCAATGACCTATGGTACATAAACCATGAATTAGAGAGCTATAAGTGAAAACATCAAGGGGGATTCCCTTGCTAAGCATTTCAGAACACAAATCAAGAGCCTCATTTATAAAACCATCCTTATAGAGGCCATCGATGACAGTGTTATACATGACAACATCAGGCTTTATTTTCAGTTTCTTCATCATTTGCAGCAATTTTACAGCAGCTCTTATTTTTCCTGTTTTACACAGTCCATTGAGTAATATGCCATAAGTCACTTTATCAAACATGAAGCCTCGGGCAATTGATTCATCATGAAAGTGCAGTGCCTCTCCAACCCTGTTATTTTTACACAACCCCTTCATTATTGTAGTCATAGTTATCATATCAGGTTGATGACCCATCTTGAAAACCTTCCCCAATATGGAGAAAGAAAAATCCATCTGACCCAAATGGCAGTAACAGTTGATCAAGATAGAGTAAACAAATTAGGCATTACTCCTTTTGATTCCGCTTTTGCACAAAGTGAAATAGCACTGTCATAATGTTTCATCTTTACAATCATTCCTAAAACCTTGGTAATTTTGAATATGGAGGGTGGGGAATGTCTATGAAGTAGGCGATTGAAAGAAGCAACCGCATCATCAATGTTATTCGGATTTGGGGAATGAAAATGAGCATAAAACTTGGGAAAACAGAGAGAATAAGGAAAAGGAGAAAGAGAAAGAGGAGATTTGGGGAAGGCATACCTTAGTATTGTAGAAAACAACGAAGAAAGGTATTGGATAGATCAACAACTCTTCGTTGAACAAGAGATCAAAGATTCTTACTTTGCGGCACGAAGTGGAGAATGGGTGTTTCTATAAGAATGAAGAATGAATTGGTTGTGTAAGTTTCTAAATTTCTTTTCCTTTTTTTTTTTTAAGAAAAAACGAATGATGTAGGATCCGGAATACACTTTTGGAAATTGGACTACGATATGCTCTAGTCAAACATGTTTTTTAAGCTAAGGAACAAAATTTGACTAGTTCAAAAACAAAAGAATCAAAATTTTGCCTACCAAAAAAATAATTTAAATGTCAAAATATAAATATATAATAGATCGTTCAATATAAATTGTCCCTTCGAGGACATATGATAAAAAAAAGTTTTCATATAAAAATACGTATATTATTATATATATAGTCATGATATAATTTTTTATTTGCATATATGTTTCAATTTTGCCAAAAATCTTATATACAGATTAGGTCAAAAAAAACCTAGGGTACCCCAATCTATGAGCTAGGTTTTTGTTGCACCTTAAGGCCTAACAGTGTATAAATCGTTAGTAAAAAATGCTGATATATAGACACCAATCTATGATCTAGGTTTTAAGAAAGAATTGATACAAAGTGTTAATGTTCTGGGATACAATAGATACAAATGTGAAACTTTTGAGGTATATAGACACCAAAGTAAATAAGGGAAAAAAGTTACTCACCATGTCTTTGTTTTTCACCAACGAATTAGATGATGTTAGGCCAAGGTTGAGACTTGAGACAAATGTGAAACTTAGAGATAGAATTGACAACAAAAAAAGTTTAAGGGTGCAAGTACAACTGAGACTTATCCAAGAGTTTGGGAGCGGTTTATTACTTTTGCCTAAAGATTATTAGACGAGGTCAAATAGTACTCTGAAAGTGAGTTTGATCAAAACATCAAAATTAACTTTTAGATTACTATTTGACCTCGATTATCAACGGTTTAATTTATGAAGTTTTCCTATTGCATTTTGTGCCTTCTCTAACATTTAAAAAGTGTTGCAAAATGTCAAAAACTTTGTGCATTGCATTTACTGCCATTGCAAATGCAACACTTTATATAATTTCGTTGTGGACAACATTTTATATTATTTTTGCAGCTTTTAAAAGTGATGCCACACAAGCAATACTAAATACAGATCCTGCAACGGTTTGTAGCGTTGCAAAATTAATTTTAATCATTTACAAATCAAAACAATTTCGAAATGCTTCATTTTTTTTATTATTTTTAATTAAAAAATTATTTTATATAATTAATTTTATTTTATTAGTAAATACCTCTAACATGTCATATAATTATTAATAATTAAGAAGTGTATCTACAAAGTATTAAGATAATTAACAAGTATAAAAGAATAATACATGAGTGAAAAGCATCAAAGGAGGGACCATCAAATAGTTGGTTCCCATAATGCACCATACTCAAGTAATGATAATTTCCATTAGTTAAAACTTGAAATATTTTCATAACTCCCATAATGAGACTTCGAAATCTTTCTTGTCCTGCAGTATCCCTGTTGAGATAAAATGCACAGAACTCAGTAAAATGACAGACATGTAACATAGAACTGAAAATATATTATTGTTTTTTTGGAAATGACAGTAAAAGGGTGAGACATTGATGAAAGGAATGAAAATTTCTAAAGACTGAAATTCTTCCCAAAATGACTCATTTGCCTCACAACACATGGATGAATTCTAGGTGCTGAATAGTACATGAATGTAAAATTAATATACATATGCTTATACTATTATTAGTTTATTAAGGTTTTGGGATCTTCTATTAGTTACAATTGCTTTTGAAAAAACACAACATTCCAAAACAAGCCCTACAATCAGACAATAATCATGAACACTATAAGCAAGCAAAAATGACACTCAACTCAACTTTCTTGGCAAGTAAACATAATGCTAGAATCTACATGCAGTAACTTCTTAAACATAATGCTAGAATCTACATGCAGTAACTTTGTTAGAATTTACAAAAGAATTACCTCCAACAGAGGTGTACCGAAACTATCACATATGTACAGCAGAAACTATGTATTGTCTATGGCATATCTATCATCAGAATAATACTTCATCACATGGCAGCAACTAAATCCCCATGAGAGTAAAAGAGTCATCAACACACAACATCTTAAACACATAATCAGAAGAAAATCAACAACAAATTAAAAGAGGAAGGGCCCAAGCACAAACTTAACCTTTTTTTAATATTTAATTAACAAAAGGGCTATATAAAGACCTCATTTCAAATACTGTTCCATAACTTCTCGTTATCTGCTTTCTTGATTTTATATTGATGTTTACTTGGCTCCTATCAATCAGTTGCAACTCAAGATGGCAACCATCTAGGATTCCATCAAGGACTATTTCCTGATTAGCAAACACTTTAAGAACTTCATAAAATTTTTTCCATATCACATATAATGATAAACATTTAATATAGGTCCAACATTCATGTGTTTTTAACTAAATAATGACACGGTCCACATAAGAGAAACCAAAAGATTCACTGATGTTATGAATCGAGAAAAGACTGTTCATTCATATTATAATGAAGAATTAAAGAATAATAAAATAAGATCAAGTTACGTTGTGTACAGAGTAAAGGTACATGAAATTGAGAATAATTGTATGCACTTTGAAATAGAAATATATGTCAAGCATACCTTTAGAGTGCAGATCCATAATGCATATGAGTGATGCCACAATGCCTTTATAATGGACTCATTCCCTGTTAAAGCTCTACACCCAAGTACCACCTAGAAAACCAAAACAGTTAAACAGTATGTCCTGTATATTGGTTTCTACCAGCAAAACCAGCAGGAGAAAACATAAATAAGGGTGGCCCCAGTGCACAAGGCTCCCACTAGGTGGGGTCTGAGGAGGGTCAAGATGTACGCAGCCTCACCCCTACTTTGCAGAGAGGCTGTTTCCAGGATTTGAACCGGTGACCTCTTGGTCACCAGGCAGCAAAACCAGCAGGAGAAAACAAAAAACATTTAAAATCCAAAGTTCTCAGGTTTACATATTTTAAAGGAATTAAATTAGGAATAAAGACAGAACAAAGGGTTAAACCATAGGCATGAAAATAGAACAGCTTGAACTGAAGATGAATTAGATCTAAATTCTTTTTGTTCATTATCTCAGACTAAATTCACCTGAAGACAATGATGTGTAATATCAAGAACCATAATCCACAACCATCCAAACCAAAACATCTCTAATAATAGTCAATGAGAAGAAAAGGTAGTTTTAATATGTAGAATAAAAGTAATGGGACAAGTTGAAGAGGCAAAATTATCTGATAAATACTCCACAAAAATAGTTGAAGGAAATGAGGAAATGCATCTTTTCAAATGAAATAATATGAAATAGGATCATTAGTCATCTTCATATCCACCTGATTGGAAGTAGTTTCTCTCATTTTCAATTTTGGTCCCTCATTTTCATATTCACCTGATTTAGAGGCACTGGCTTCAAAATACCCAAACCCACAAGTATAAACTGAGCTATAAGGGTGAAAACTGACTATCTGATAATCCTAAACACAATTCCCTTGCAACAAAACAAAAAGAATTGAAAGTCCCTATATGTTCTTCATCCTAATGCATCTCAAAAAGAGTATGAAGAAGCAATCTCATATGGAAAAATCATCAAATGACATGTAAGATTAATTTTATCATGACCTAATCTTTGAACCCAAATGAGATTCTAAAATACATGACATGATTCAGCTGCTAAATAATAGAGTGCTAACTGCTAAGTAAGAAAGATTAATCATTGAAAATATTATATATTAAGCCACATTAATAGGTTCATACACACCCCACCATTTCAGCTTCAATAGCATTGCAAAATCAATAAATATATATACCATGCATCCATAGAATTATGAGGTCACAAATCTATAATTAAAAATATTTGACAACCTAATTTACTCAGCTTGTAAATAAAACAAACCAGATTTCAGAATCTATATTATGTACATATAAATAATAAAAAAAAAGAATTGTAATTCCAAGCTTTAACTGTCTAAATCCAACCTTTAAGTGACTCAAAAAAAATGGAGCTTTAGAAAACTTTTATTTTGAAGCACTTGATGCAATTCATTACTATGTTTACAAAATCACAACAAAAGCACACAGGAGGAAGAGAAGAGAGGGAAGTTATTTTGTTCTTGTTTATTAATTATGCAATTGCACTACTCCCATTAACAATCAACACCATGACATTTGATTACTTACATTAACATTATGTAATCTAATTTAATTTATACTAAAAGGACTCCTACATATTTTCATAATTTTTCAAATTAATCTCAAACCTACTTTCGAGATTTAATTTGACTTCATTTGCTAACGATCTTAACTGGGCAAGGAAAAAACTCTTCAAGAATTAACACATAATTTCGAACTCGTCACATTTAAACTTGAAACAGGAGAGATATGGTCAACTTTGTTTGTTTGACCTTGAAATGAGTTACCGACCTACTTTACCACATTCAATATTTTCTGAACCAATTTGAAAACTTATGAAAACATATAAAACCAATCTGAAATAAATTAAAGATAAGTTATTGATTTGAAATTCACCTCATACATAACCGACCAATTTGAGGTTTTGACCTAAAAAACGTTAGAAAAAATTTATTATTTGGTCTCTTAATTTATATCAATGTAGTCCATAAATATTCAAATATAAATCCTCAATGATTTGGTCCCTAAGTCTAATTCAGAAACCAAAAAATACAAATTCTATACAAATTTGGGGATAAAAAAATATTAAATTAGTACAAATTTAAAGATAAAAAAGTATAAAATCATTTTAAATTGATGGACCAAATCATCACCAAAGGTCAAATCATTGACAATTGAAATATTTTAAGAATCAAATAGTGTATTTCTACGATTTAAAAATTGATTCATTTACTCAATGTAAATTCAAGAATAAAAAATAGTAAGATTTTCCAAAAAATATATTTATTCATTTTAATGTTTATATAGATTATATGATATTTTATAATTTTAAAATAATACTAACCCTTTAATACTATTAACTCTTTTAAACCTTCAGAAAAATCAGTTTTATATTTGTTTATATAGATTATATTTGTCTCATTTGTACTTCAACCTAATATTTTATAACTCCCATCCATATCTGATTTCAGAAAGATCCTTCAAGATCGTTCCACAAATATAGAGTAAAGATCATCTTCATGTTACTTCTTTCCATGATAAATCCAATTAAACCACAAACTAACGAGTTAACTTGATAAATGGAGCCAAAAGGAAAAGTGACATTCAGAAGAGAAAGAAACTCAATAGAACATCATTTAATTGATAATTTGATAGCACATGATTGAATTTATATATGCATACCATAATTGATAATTTGAAGGACATAAGTTTATATATGCATACCATCTACTTGTGGCAATATCATCTTTTCCTATAACCAGCTTGATTTTAATTAATCAAGTGATAAATTGTAGTCTTTATCCTTAAATAATATGCCTTAATTATTATTTATCCATCATCCATGGCTTCTTCTTCTTCTTTGTCTCTTCCTTGGGTAAAAGCTGCTTCACTCCATTTCTCTATAAAAGAAATTCAGAGTTAGATGATTTTCGGAAAAGCAATTATGCAGAACTTGAGAATTAAGCTAACATTCACACACAAGCAGGTTGAAACAGAACACCTTTGTTGGCTAAACTAAAAAAAATAATAGAAAATTAACCCATCAACTAGATTGGAGAACCTAATAATTCATCGACTAAAAATTGGGGCAAAAGATTTCAAAAGCTGGCCAAATTAGAAAAAGCCACACGGTTTGACAGTTTGGGCAATTTTCCAAGTACTAGTAAGTAGATGTAGAAGAGCCATGTGCAAAGATGAGCACATAAATAGGAAAAACACTTTAAAGAATGTAAACAAAGCTGACAACCGAAGGAAAACAAAGATATAATAAGTGGTATATGGGGCACCATCATTGCCATCTCACATAACCTAATTAACAGTAAATATTAAACTCGTGACAGAAGAAATAGTGATGAAGAGATTCGGTTAGGATAATGAATAGAGATTCTGTCAACTAGAAATTTATAAATCAACGAAATCACAACAAAAGCACACAGGAGGAAGAGAAGACAGGTAAGTTATTTTGTTCTTGTTTATTAATTATGAAATTGCACTACTCCCATTAACAATCAACACCATGATATTTGATTACTGGCATTAACATTACGTAATCTAATTAAAATAAAATTAATGTTTTTTTAAATATTGAGATATTATATACAAATTGTATTAGTAAAATTCAACATACACTAACATTAAAGCTATTCAGAGTTAGATGATTTCCTTCATTCATGGCTTCACTCCATTATGCAATTATTCAGACTGGAGAATTAAGCTATTCACCTAAGTTGATACATCAATAATGGTGGCAGACTCATATAACCAAATGAAGCCAATGGATGAGTGACACTAAGAAGAGAAAGAAATTACTCACAGGAGAACATCACTCAATGGATTGAGTTTATATATTTCCCAATGAAGATGGGACTTAACCTAAAGAATACAAATGATCAAATATACATATACAATGTACACTGAGGCAGTTATTTTTAAGTAATAACTTTGAAGGCATCACATCCTATCAATTTGAAAATATCTTTGCCTTCATTTTTTTTAACTGTTTATGCAATCAAAACACAGCATTCCATCATTTCGAAGTGGCATTCTTCATGGTTTCTTGTGGGCTATCTGATCCATCATCCATTGGCTTCTTCACCTTTCTTCCTTGGGTAGAGTTACTCCTTTGACACTTATTTCACTCCATTTCTGTTTAAAAGCTTTCTAGAGTTAGATGATTTCCTCATCGATCAAGAAAAGCAATTATGCACAAATTGAGAAGAACTTGATAATTGAGCCAATATACTTAACTAACACTATGAGCAAAGATCAACACATAAATAGGCAAAACGTTTTTCATGTACAATCATTTTAGATATAGAATATAAAAGATAAACAATTAAGAGTCCTCATACAACAGTAGGAAAGCAATTAAGAGTCATCATATATTATAAACAAGAACATAGAAGGTTTCCAATTACCCAATGACGTGTCCAAGTTCAATTACCACCCAAGTTCAATTCTACGAATATCTAGTAATGATCATCTCCATATTTCAACTCTCTACATTAAATCAATTCAACCACAAACTAGTAAGCTGAGTTGATAGTTGGAGCCAAAAGGAAATGTGAACTTCAGAAGAGAAAGAAAGTCACTGTAGAACATCAATCAATTGATAATTTGAGAGAAAATGATTGAGTTTATATATACATACTACTAGAAATGAACATAGTGTAGGGATATGATAAAAATCAACAGTTTAGATTATAAGACTAAATAAAAGGTATCAGACATGTTCAGAATAACAAACCCACTCCACTGTAACGGAAGGCACAAAGCATTTTATCCAATTCAAATGTGTAATACTCTCGCAGATCTTTGCCTTTGAAACCATATAGTAGTAGCAATGACATCTTTGCCTATAACCATGCTTGATTTTAATTAATCAAGTGATAAAATGTAGTTTTGAACTTTAAAAATTATTTTGTCTTTTACTTTTAAAAATTAAGCTATCAAACAATTTTTTTACACTTTTAATTGTTTAAAGCCATTTGTTTAATTAACCCTAGCATTTATTATTCTTTAATAGGTGCTCATGTATATGCTATGCATGCAAATTGAGAGTTCCTTATTCATTCTCCCCATCAAATTATATAGATACGATTATACTAATGCATCTAAAAAATTGTATGCAGAAGCCACCTCATATGATAAAAACATCAAATTATGTAAAAAGGTTTTGTAAGGACATACTCTTTGAACCAAAATGAGATTCTATTACACATGACATTATTCAGCTGTGGAATAGTAGGGTGCAAAGTAAAGTAGAGCAGAGTAATCAATGAGAATATCATTAAGTTTTTCAAGCAAGAGGAAAATGAAGAGGACTAAAGTACCTGACCTAGTTTTGTCGTTTTAGAAGACCTCTAGCGATCATTTCAAGGAGAAGCTTCTTTGCCTTGTCATTTTCATTTCTTTCTAAAAGCTCTCGAATAATTACTTCAAAGGTTACAAAATCAGGGAGGCAGCCATTCTCTTCCATCTTTTCAAGCAAGGCCATTGCTTCATCAAACAAGCCCTCCTTACAAAGGCCGCATATCATTGCGGTGTATGCATGGACATCTAAATAATGATGACTTTCCAAGAGAACATTAAAAATCCTAAGTGCATAATTTACTCTGCTACCTTTGCAGAGTCCATCAATAAGTGAAGTGTATGTATAAACATTAGGTTGTATTCCATGATTGACAATTTGCCTATATAATGAAATAGCCTCATCAAGATGTCCTCCTTTGCACAATGCGTCTATCAACATGGTATAAGTGGTTATATCAAGGGGCTGACAATTATCATGCATCTCACAAATAAAACCTCTGACATGTGACAATTTTCCAGACTTGCACAAGCCATCAATGAGGGAACTGTATGTTATAGTATTTGGAACCAAATTCCTAACCTGCATTTCCTTAAACATATCCACAGCTTCATCCAACATCTTACTCTTACAATATCCATTAATCAAGATATTACAGCTCATAACATTAGGTCCCACACCAATTTTCGTCATCTTTTTGAACAACTCTCTTGACTCCTTAACATTATTTATTAAGCAATAACCATCCATCAAAGCATTGTAAGTAAAAACATTAGGCCATTCACCAAACTTCATCATCATAGCAAAAATACTTTGAGCTTCAGAAATCCTTCCTTCCTTACCATATGCATCAACCATTATACTAAAAGTAACGACATTAGGATTTATGCCACTTTCAAACATCTCAAGTAGCAATTGAATAGCTTCTTGCCAATGACCCGCGGTACATAAACCATGTATTAGAGAGTTATAAGTGATAACATTAAAGGGGATTCCCGTGCTAAGCATTTCAGAACACAAATCTAGTGCCTCATTAAAAAAACCATCTTTACATAGGCCATCTACGAAGTGTTGTACATGACAACATTAGGCTTAACTTGCAGTTTCTTCATCATTTGCAGCAATTTAATGGCAAGTTTTATTTTTCTTGTTTAACACAGCCCATTGAGTAAGATGCCATAACTCACTTCATCAAGCACGAAGCCTTGGGCAATTAGTTCATCGTGAAAAGTGCCTCTCCAACCCTATTACTATTACACAACCCCTTCATTATTGTAGTCACAGTTATGGTATCAGGTTGATGACCCATCTTGAAAACCCTCCCCAATATAGAGAAAGCAAAATCCATTTGACCCAAATGGCAGTAACAGTTGATCACGATGCTGAGAGTAGCCAAATTAGGAATCACTCCTTTTGATTCGGCTTGTGCACAAAGTGAAATAGCAGTGTCATAATGTTTCATCTTTACAATCACTCCTAAAACCTTGTTAAATTTCGAATATGGAGGGTGGGGGATGTCTATGGAGTATGCGATTGAAAGAAGTGACGATATCGTGAATGTGATTGGGATTTGGGGAATGAAAATGAGCATAAAACTTGGGGTAACAGAGGGAAAAAGGAAAATTAGAAAGAAAAAGAGGAGATTTGGGGAAGGCATACCTTAGAATGGTAGAAAACAACATCTTCAACGCTTCTTCTCCGAATCGAGAGAGAGAGAGAGAGAGAGAGAGAGAGAGAGAGAGAGAGAGAGAGAGAGAGAGAGAGAGAGAGAGAGAGAGAGAGAGA
>QANZ01052391.1:0-23380 GCA_003254925.1 Chamaecrista fasciculata | reverse complement strand
GAGAGAGAGAGAGAGAGAGAGAGAGAGAGAGAGAGAGAGAGAGAGAGAGAGAGAGAGAGAGACTATGAACTATGAAGTGAGCCTATATCATAATGCAAAGATTGGCTTCCTTCCATATGATTGAATTTATATATGCATACACCAAGAAATGAACATAGTTGAAGGACATAAGAACAATCAACAGTTTAGATGGCAATTAAACAGCTAGTTACTCGAAGATTATAGGCCTAATTAATAAAAAGTATCAGTTGACAGACATGGTCAGATTATAGGACAAAGCATTTTATCCCGTTCAAATGAGTAATACTCTCACTTATGTTTGCCTATGAGACCATCCACTTGTGGCAATATCATCTTTTCCTATGACCACTTGATTTTAATTAATCAAGTGATAAATTGTAGTCTTTATCCTTAAATAATATGCCTTAATTATTTAGCCCCTAAAAATACACATGATCAAAAATATGCTTTAATCACATTCCTTGTTCTTCATTTCAAACTGGCATGCATTCTGACCTACATGGCTTCTCCTTTGTTTATTGCGGCTATCTGATCCATCATCCTTGGCTTCTTCTTCTTCTTTGTCTCTTCCTTGGGTAAAAGCTGCTTCACTCCATTTCTCTATAAAAGCAATTCAGAGTTGGATGATTTTAGGTTAAGCCATTATGCAGAACTTGAGAATTAAGCTAACATTCACAACTAAGTTGATACATCAAGAAATATATTTACTTAGTAATTTTTTTTAATTTACTCATCCATTATCTTCTTTTCGCATTCCACATCTATTTGATTTCAAAATTATATATGAAAACACTTCAAGTCTAATTGTATATTTTTTTGACAAAAGTACTTTTTATCTCAAATTTTATATTCATTTTCAATTTTATTATCAAAGTTTATTTATTATTGATTTTGTTTCTAAAGTTTCACATTTTAGTCTATTTATTTTTTTACCCTAACTTTAATTATCTAAAAAACTAGCGTGATCCAAGTACTTTTCAATTTCAATAATTTAGGAACTGAATAGTATGTTTTGATTATTTAAAAACTAATTAGTTGATTCAGTGTAAATTCAAAGACTAAATAATAAATTTTCTCTTATTCAAATATTCAAATTTGTTTACACATTTAGTTTATATGTGCATTTTACAAGAAATGAATCTAGTGAAGTGATTTGTATAATAATAATAATAATCAACAGTTTAGGTGACAATTTAGGAGCTAGTTATTAGAAGACTGGGAATGAATTTTCTGTAGTACACTGTAAGTGTTGTCCTGAAAGAGAAATGAACAGTTAGTGAAAGAAAGTGTCAGAGGTATCAGATATGTTCAGAATAACAAACCCACTCTCACATATCTCTTTGCCCATGAAACCATATGTGGCAATATTGTAACAACCTAACCAAAAGCACTCACTAAAAGTAATCACAAACAAACTTAGGAGTGGTTCACTAGTTATAATTTAACGAAGATACGGTTGTTTGATACAAAGCAGTACACAAAAGACTAAAAGGTTCAGTCTCCGATATGCCACACAAAAGACTAAAAGGTTCAGTCTCCGATATGCCACGCAAAGCTACACTCAGATGAAAAGTTACAGAATAACCACATAAACACACAGACAGCATTAAGAATACATTATACTAACCCCCCCAGCACATAAGTTCTCCTTAAGCACAACCGCCTGTCATGTCATCCTCATATTCTTCCTCTTCCTGCAATACAAGAGAGTTTGGGAAATTCTCAGTAAGACTCGAGATTTCCCCTCGAGCCACCCATGAAGTTGGAATTACAACTCAACAACCCAAAGGAAACACAAGAATAACATACACGTAACTGGAGCAACTAAAACATTTCATTCAACAGAGCAAGTATATTAAAAACTAACTAACTAAAATAAATCAAGTAACATGACAATTTTTCATGTTTAAGTCCTTCAACACCTTGATTAACTCAATACCCGATAACAAGTCCGTCTGCCCACCACCCGGGCCCTTATATCCCTAAAATAGTTTTTGGCCACCACGATCCCTTATACCCCAATAAATTCACATGCACATTCACAAAATATATATTTAAAAAAAAAGAGTTAAGGTTTAATGAAAATAACATGTAGAACAACTAAATGAGTTTTCAAGTAGAACATTATGCAGAGACTTCAGACTTACAAAAGGGAAAAAATCAATTAGGAATATACAGTTTTGTGCGCACAATGTCACAATTGATAATTGAAGAGCATCTGATTGAGTTTACATATTCCCCTAGGAGGATGAGAATTACAGAGATAAGGTAATTTTAATAGAATAAGTAATGGACCAAGTTGAAGAGGCAAAATTATTTGTTAAATACTCCACAAAGGTCAAAGATAGTTCAAGCAAATGAGAAAATGTATCTTTTCAAATAAAATAATATGAAGCAACTAAAAGAAAGAACAAAATAGTACCATAGTCACAGACTAATGAATCAGTTAGTCTGAATCAATAGTCATCTTCATATTCACCTGATTGGATAGTTTTTCTCATTTTCAAATTTGGTCTCTCATGTTCGTATTCACCTGATAAAGAGGCACTGGCTTATAAATACCCACACCAACTAGTATATATACCAAGCTTTACTGTCTAAATCCAACAATAAGTGACTCACAAAAAATGGAGCTTTAGAAAACATTTATTTTGAAGCACTTGATGCAATTCATTACTATGTTTACACAATCACAAAGTAACTAATCATCTATGCTAAATGGGATTTCAAGAATACTTAAAGTGTCCGACTCAAAGTGTCCCTTAATGAATACAGATCAACGAAATCACAACAAAAGCACTCAGGAGGAAGAGAAGAGAGGGAAGTTATTTTGTTCTTGTTTATTAATTATGAAATTGCACTCCCATTAACAATCAACACCATGACATTTGATTACTTGCATTAACATTATGTAATCTAATTTAATTTAATTTATACTAAAACTCTAAAAGGATTTATACAAGATAACAAAGACAAAAAGTAATAAACATGATCTCTCCCATACACACAGAAAGAAGAAATGGTTACTGAAGCAGTTTTGCAGAGAGAGGAAACCGTTACTGAAGCCAACATTCTCAACTAAGTTGATACATCAAGAAATATATTCACTTTGTTGTACCATAAAAAAAAGAAATATATTCACTTTGATAGCAGCCTTCAAGTTTTACTTTAACATAAACGAAACACACACAAGTAGGTTGAAACAGAACACCTTGAGAAGGCACAACGTAGTATCTGACATGTAATAAAACAAAATGCAACTTGAGAAGCTCACTAGTATATGTGAACATAAAATTAAAATATATCATGTGTCATTGTGAAATTGAATTTCTGTTTTCAATTACCCAATGACATTTTGGAGTTTAACTCCCATCCATGTCAGATTTCAGAAACACCCTTCAAGGTTGTTCTATAAAGATCATCTCCATATTTCTACTTTCTATGATAAANTTTTTTTTTTTTTTTTTTTTTTTGCATATAAAAATGGTGGCAACATCATTGCCAGTCTCACATAACCAAATTAACAGTAAATAGCAAACTCAGGACAGAAGAAATAAAAAAAATCCACTGTCTGCAAGCATCATTAAAAGTAATTTGCAGGACAACAGAAACATAAAAATAAAAGGTATCAGTCGACAGGTATGTTCAGATTAACAAACCCACTGCATTCGGACAGATGCCAACGAAACATTATATCAAATGAAAAGTACACTCACTGATCCTAATGCAGATCATTATATTGTCAAAAATATCCATCAAAGAGAAGTCTAATATATGTAAAACTCAAATAAAGGGAACACTTGTGTATTAGTCTATGAGAAATGACTAAGATGTACCTACAGCAAATGAATCAAACTTGGAATGATCCCATTAATGAAGATGGGCCAAACTCATGATGAAGTCGAATTACATGAAAACATATGGCTGGAACCAAAATTATTCCACAACAATAACATCATTCTTCAATAGTAAAAATTTGGCCCAAAAGAAACATCCAATTGCATACTACTATAGGCAAAATTCAGCAACAATAAAAGTAATATAAAATATCCGGAATGAAGTACCTGGCCTAGTTTTATGGTTTTAGAAGACCTCTAGCAATCATTTCAAGACGAAGCTTCCTTGCCTTATCATTTTCATTACTTTTGAAAAGCTCTTGAATAATTACTTCAAAAGTTACAAAATTAGGAAGGCAGCCATTCTCTTCCATCTTTACAAGCAAGGCTATTGCTTCATAAAACAAGCCCTTTGTACAAAGTGCGCCTATCATTGCATTGTACGTAATGACATCTAGATAGTGATGATTTTCCAAGAGAACATTAAAAATCCTAAGTGCAGTATTTAATCGGCCACCTTTGCATAAACCATCAATAAGTGAAGTGTATATATATGCATTAGGTTGAATTCCACGATTGACAATTTGCTTGTATAATGAAATAGCTTCATCAAGATGATGCCTTTTGAAAAATGTGTCTAATAGTATGTTATAAGTGACTATATTAGGAGGATGACCACTATCATGCATCTCATAAATCAAATCTTGCGCTTGTGATAATTTTCCAGAAAGGCATCAATGAGGGAACTGTACGTTATAGTATCAGGAACCAAATTTCTAACACGCATTTCCTTAAACATATTCACAGCTTCATCCAACATCTTACTCTTACAATATCCATTAATCAAGGTATTATAGCTAATAACGTGAGGTGTCAAACCAAATTTGGTCATCTTGTTGAGCAACTCTCGTGATTGCTTAACATTATTTATTAAGCAATAACCATCCATTAAAGCATTGCAAGTAACAACATGAGGCCGTTCCCCAAACTTCATCATCATAGCAAGCACACCTTGAGCTTCAAAGATTCTTCCTTCCTTACAATATGCATCAACCATTATATTAAAAGTAACGACATTCTGGGCTCAGAGGGCTAAACAAATGTGGCTGACTCACGGAGAAAGGAACACGAAATATTTCCATGCTGTGGTTAAGCACAGAAGGAATAAGGCCAGAATCGTTGCAATTAAAGATAGCGATGGAGTGTGGCACAACTCAGAAAAAGACATTATGGAATCAGCAAGAAACTATTTCCAAGACCTCTTTGAGTCGGTTTCTAATGCAACGATAGAAGATAAGGCATCTCTTATCCAGCAAGCGAATATTTCCAAACTTTCTCCTTTCCATCTTGATACCCTTAGCAAACCGTTCACCAAACTTGAAATTGAAACAGCATTATTCCAAATGGATGGTCACAAAACGCCGGGCCCGGATGGTTTACCTGCTATCTTCTTTCAGCACTATTGGCCCGTGGTGGGTCAAGACCTCACCAACATGGTGGCCTCCTTTCTAAATAGAGGTTTTCTTCTTAAAGAGCTCAATCAAACAATCATCACTCTGATCCCAAAAGGAGAATCTCAGGAAAGTTTTAGAGATTTTAGACCCATAAGTCTCTGCAACATAGCTTATAAAGTTATCTCAAAGACCTTAGCGAACCGTCTCCAAATGATCATGCCGGATGTCATTACCCCCTACCAAAATGCTTTTGCAAAAGGACGATTAATTAGTGATAACATCCTAGTTGCTCATGAGGTGCTGAGATACATCAGGAGACAAAAGAAAGGTCGCAGTTATTGGGCTAGCCTCAAAATTGATCTACTGAAAGCTTATGACAAAATTGATTGGCAGTTCGTGATTGAGGTTCTGAAAGATATGCAGTTTCCTTCACACTGGATTCAACTGATCTCCCAATGTATCACTACTACCTCCTTCCGTGTGAATGTTAATGGGAGCCTCACTAATACTTTCTGCCCGAAAGCTGGTCTTAGACAGGGAGACCCAATCTCCCCCTATCTCTTCATTTTATGCATCAATGTCCTCTCGGGCCTCCTTATCAAGGCTCAGGAAGATGGAACTCTCAAAGGGATCAAAGTGGCTAGAAATGCACCTCCAATAAACCATCTCATTTATGCAGATGACATTCTTTTGTTCTTCAAAGCGGATCTTGTGGCATGTGATAAATTCAAACAGTTTTTCGATCTTTTTGGTAAGGCTTCTGGACTGATTGTTAATACAGCGAAGTCTGATATAACTTTTAGTCCGAATACCCCTAACAGGTTCCAAAAGATGATTTGTAGAACAACCCGTCTTAAAAAGGTGGAATCCTTTGGTAAATATCTGGGGAGTTTCATTGATGGGACTCATAGGAATAGAAAGACGTTTGAAGACATCATGGCAACTCTCCAATCTAAACTTGCTGGCTGGAAAGCAAAACTGCTTTCTCAAGCAAGTAGAATCATTTTGATTAAGTCTGTGCTCTCTTCCATTCCAGTGTACCATCTTTCCTATTTCTCTCTCACAGACAAGGAAGCCAAAAAATGTGATTCTCTGGTAGCTAATTTCTTCTGGGGGAACCACCAAAATACTAAAACTCCTCACATGCTTGCTTGGGACAAGATATGTAAGCCTAAAGAACTTGGAGGGCTTGGTATACGAAGATTCAAGGATTTCAATGCTGCTCTTCTTGGAAGACAGGCCTGGAGGATTATCAGTCAACCTAATACTATCCTCTCCAGAATTTATCGAGCAAAGTACTGTCGGGATGAAACCAACCTGATTTTCAAAACAACCTCCCAAGCTTCCCCCCTTGCTCGAGGTATATGCAGACAAATCGATATTCTCATTCGAGAGTGCAGATGGAAGGTGGGAAATGGCCACTCCATTGAATTAGGTTGCAATTTTTGGTTTAAGCCTACTGTAGAAATGCCTGGCATTAATACAGCTGCTGACTTGATCTCTGACTCTCATAATTGGAATTTGGAACTGGTTTCTGCAATATTTAACCAGGAGGACACTAGAAGTATCATGAAAATCCCCATCTCCCACACAAATCGACCAGATTCTATGATTTGGAACAAGGATAGCAGAGGTATCTATTCGGTTAGTAAGGCTTACAAAAACTCCTTCACTAATATTGATTCTTTGAGTGCAGGAAGTCATTTTAACTGGGAATCTATTTGGAAGGCTAATTTACCCCCCAAACTCTATGTGTTCAGTTGGAGATGCTTACATAATAGCCTTCCAATTGGAATAAATCTTCTCAAGAAACAGTTCAGAATTGCAGGTACATGCCCTTTTGGATGTGAGTGTATTGAATCTGACACTCATCTCTTCTTGGAATGCCCGGTTACCAAAGCCGCATGGTTTGGTTCCCCTCTTGCCTTCAGAAGCACTGCAGTCCAACCTTTAGATTTCCAAACTTGGCTGAAACAATGGCTTTTAAATGTTAACACAATGACAGATATCTCTCTTCAGCAAATTCTATGGTTTTGCTGGACTATTTATAAACATAGGAATGAGGTTCTATTCCAGAGGACGAGTCCAAATCCAGAGAAGATTATTAATGAGTGGATGAGGATCAAGGATAATGCTACTTTCCTTCAGAAAGCTACCCAGGACCTGCACATAAATGATAAGCAGCAGCCGGGAAAAAGACCTCCTCTAACCCTGCATCACCAGTGGGAACCTGATGACATCCTCCTTGCTGCTCAGCAGTTCAGAGAAAAGTCTAGGAATGTTTTCATTGCGTTTACTTTCAAATCTTCAGGACCAACGTTACTCTTCTATCATTGTGATTTTGACAGGTCAAAAAAGCTGATTGACACCTTTGCAGATAGCTTCAGGAGATGGCTGGAGATTAGCTCAGAATATCGTTCTCATACGGCAAACATCATTTACCAATACGATATGCACCTCACGGGCCACCATGCTAGAATCAGCACAATCATGGAAGACATCCAACACATGATTGCAGACCCTCAAAATAGATGGCAGATTTCCAGGAAGCAACACAATATCAGAATGAAGGACATCTGGCCTTGGATTGATGATTATCTTTTAGGAACTTGTTGTTTTATGTAACTCCTTCTGTTTTTTCCCTGTTTCTTTCAATTCAAAAAAAAAGTAACGACATTAGGATTCATGCGACTTTCAATCATCTCATTAAGCAGTTGAGTAACCTCTTGCCGATGACCCGTAGTACATAAACCATGAATTAGAGAGCTATAAGTGACAACATTAAGGGGAATTCCTTTGTTAAGCATTTCAAAACACAAATCAAGTGCCTCCTTAATAAAACCATCCTTACAGAGGCCATCGATGACAGTGGAATATATGACAACATTAGGCTTTAATTGCAGTTTCTTCATCGTTTGCAGCAATTTTACAGCAGCTCTTATTTTTCCTGTTTTACACAACCCATGGAGTAAGGTTCCATAACTTACTTCATTAAATAGGAAGCCACATGTAATTAGTTCATCGTGAAAGTGCAGTGCTTCTCCAACCCTATTATTATTACACAGCCTCTTCATTATTGTAGTCATAGTTATGGTATCAGGTTGATGACCCATCTTGAAAACCCTCCCCAATATAGAGAAAGAAAAATCCAACTTACGCAAATTGCTGTAACAGTTGATCAGAATGTTGAGAGTAGCCAAACTAGGAATCACTCCATTTGATTTCACTTTTGCACAAAGTGAAATAGCAATGTCATAATGTTTCATCTTTACAATCACTCCTAAAACCTTGTTAAATTTCGAATATGGAGGGTGGGGGATGTCTATGGAGTATGCGATTGAAAGAATTGACGACATCGTGAATGTGATTGGGATTTGGGGAATGAAAATGAGCATAAAACTTGGGGTAACAGAGGGAAAAAGGAAAATTAGAAAGAAAAAGAAGAGATTTGGGGAAGGCATACCTTATAGATGTAGAAAACAACATCTTCAAAGCTGTTTCACCGAACAAGAAATGAAAAGATGGTTTTTTAAATTTCTTTTGTTTTTTAAAGAAAAACCCAATGATGTAGGATCCGGAAGACCGGAACACACTTTTGTTTTTTAAACAAGTTTCTAAGGAACAGAATTTGACTAGTTCAAAAACAAAAGAAAATAACTGTAAATCTGTAATAGACCGTTCAATATAAATTGTCCCTTCGAGGACATCTGATTTTGAAAAGTTTCATATAATATACCTTTATAAAACATTTAGGTAGGGTTATATTATTGTACATAGATATGATTTAATTATTTGTCTACTTATATGTTTAAATTTGGCGAAAATCTTATATAAAGATTAGGTAAAAATAACCTAGAGTACCAAAATTATAAAGTGAGTTTCAGTTGTATTTTAAGGTCTAATGTCGTCTAAATCCTTAATGAAAAATGATGATATCAACATTGGACAAAAAGTTTTGTTAACGTTTTGGGATACAATTGATACAAATGTGAAACTTTTGGAGCATAATTAATACCAAAATAAATAAGAAAAAATAGTCACTTGTCTTGTCTCCGTTTTCCGTCAACAAATTAGATAGTGTTAGGCCTTGGTGTTGAGACAAATATGAAACTTTAGGGGATATAGTTGACAACAAAAAAAGTTTAAAGTTACAACTGAGACTTATATCATAATTTGGGAGCAACAATATTACTTTTGCCCAAAGATTATTAAACGAGATCAATAAGAACTCTAAATGTGAGTTTGGTCAAAATATTAAAATTAACTTTTAGAGTATTATTTGCACCTCGTTTGTCAACGGTCTCAACTAGTTAAAGAAAGAACTCGTCGAGAGTAACTTGTAACTCTGATTTTGTTGCATTCGAACTTAGAGTAAGAGATATATGACCAAATTCATGAAATAAACGAACCAGCAAACTAGGCCCATTTTTTGCCCAATTTGACATCGTTTAACGATGATTTCAATTGAACAAAAAAAGAACTTATCAAATTTAATCCGTGACTTTAATTTAATCACATTTAAGTTTGAAACAAGAGAGATATGACAATATTTAATAGTTAGGGACCAATAATATAACTTTTAAGAAACACTGAGGGCCAAAACAGAACAAAAAATATTTTGGACCAAAATGAAACTTAGGGTTAGCATTAGGGACTGAAATAATTTTTAACCTTTATAAAATTTGCATATTATTCAAATACCATTGGGTGCCGTATGAATACAAGAATCATTTTAACATTCTATTTGTAGTAAATTTTATGTTTAGAGGGGAAGAAGTGACAATGTAGTGCTCTCATAGTTATTAAGATCTTAATTTAAATTTTACGATTTTCCGATATTATAAACGTAACAACCAATTTCAGTAAGCAAGCCGAGTCAATAGTCCTTAAATCACGTAAACCCAAACCTACATATTTTCTCTCAAGATATTATATATAAGTAATATATATATATATATAAATATTAAGACTTATGAACATAATGTATTTTTTTAGGCAAAAGTATTATTTCGTCCCCAATTTTTTTTAAGTCTAGTCTCTAATGTTTTACATTTTGATCAAGTTTTTTTTGTTGTTACTTTAGTCAAATATTAACGACAAAATCTATGTGGTTAATGATATATAATGTAAAATTGATAGAAAAAACTCAATTCCTAATTCAGATTGAAAAACAAGTTGCAGTTTGTCGTTAATTTATCGACAGAAGTTAGTCAAAGAATAAAATTGATCAAAATGTATAACACTGGAGACGAAATTAATCGCAAAAATTTAAAAATAGGGACGAAATTGACAGTTGGTATAAACTTTAGGAATGAAATTAGTGTTTTTGCCTTTTTTTATTTTAAAATTTACTCATCCATTTTTTGCTTTGAGGCTTTGAGCATTACTCATCTATTTAATTTAGGGACGATGAAATTCAATGTTGGAATAAAAATAATCAAAGCATTTTCTCATTAGATAGAACAAATTTATTTAGTCCTAAATTTGTGAACTGTGACTTAATTCCTAAAAGAAATTTAGTTTCAACTATTTGATCTTTCATTTTTGAAATATAGTTTTTACAAGTTTCTTATTTGTTAGTCAGGATGCACAAGGGAAATATACTAAGAGCGGGTGAATTAGTATTTAAAAAAAAATTTCTAAGTTAAAAACGAGTTTTAACAAAGTTCCTTAAAACAGTTACTCAAAACAATCCCTCTAATATAAATTCATCAGAACAATTCTTTCAAACAGTTTCTTTCAGAACAAAGCTTCTTAGCAATAACAGATAAGCTTAAGAACACAGGGATACTCAAATAAAGCAAATACTTAAGCAGATCAGATATTCAAACAGATTGCTAATGAAAAAAAAACTAATCCTTAACTCAAAGGATAAATGCGGAATATAAAGAAGAAAGGATAAGGAATAATGACACAACAGATTTATACTGGTTCAGAATAAGCTACTAGTCCTCAACACAAAGTAAGGGATTTTATATTATTGCTGGGTATGTCCAGTCCCTAAACACAAAGTAAGGGATTTTACGTCATCTTAAACCTACGTCCAGTCCCTAAACACAAAATAAGGGATTTTATATTATTGTTGGGCAAACTAACCAAATTACAATTGGCACTCAACCACTCATGGATCACCACTGGGGTTTCACACTTTTACAGTTTCTCAAACCACAAGTCCTCACGGGTAACAATAAGGTTCCTCACAATAACTCCTCTTACAGTGTTATCACTCACAGATCACCACTTTGGGTTTCACAACAACCGAGGGTAGGTAACCTATTACCACTAGGAGGTATACGAACGAATCAGACAGTTTCAAGAAGTATATAGAAGGGGTTCTCTCACTAAGAGATAGGTTCACACACAAAGGTGAAATGTCACAAAGACTAATCCCACAAAGGGTTCTCACAAAGAGTTTGCACTTTGCAGCTTCACAGAGATATTCTTTTCAGCGAAAATTAGCATCTTCAACATTGGAATTCTTCAACTTATATAGTAAAGCAGCTTCAGTAGCTTGATATGGAATTTTTCTTCAGCTTTGAATACTCCAACGGCTAGGAACAATAGTATCTTCAAGAAATTCGATTTTTCTTAGTCCTCTTCAAAGTCTTAACGGCATTTCCAGGTTGCTCATCTGATATTTATGACATGTAGAAGTTGAGCATTGATCAGCATGGTCAAAATATGAAAGTTTGAAAATTTTCCTTGTAAGGGTTCCTTGACCTGCGGATTAGGAGTAATTAACATAATTCTTTCCAAATATAGATTCAGCAATTAAGAATAACTTCAACGGTCAACTTAAAACTTTCTCAAAGTTCATAACATGAAGTTAATGTAATAGAGCGAGTTTAGCACTTTGATTTAACTACAATGAATACGCAGCGCACATTTTAGAAAGTTTCCTAAATTGTTCCTTTAGACATAGCGATAATTAAGGAATAGGAATAACTCTCAGATTTCTTTCCTTACTTAGGTGGATTAACACATAATCCCTGATTATATACTAAATGTAATTCTAATCTTACTCAATCATGGTCTCTCAATTATAGACTTAAATGATCTTTCAAATTAAAACTTCATTATTTTATAAAAACACATTGTGACAAGCCAATATTTAATATATATCAACTAAGAATTTTTGACAATTATCAAAACACATATAATTAATTTAATTACAACAAAATAAATAAATTAACGTCAGCCTAAGAATTATTTTATATTCTAGCGCTTAATTAAATAAAATAAACATATACAAAATTTGGAAGGCAAGATGTAAGGCAGTTTTTGAGGGTGTGATTGAGATTCCTATTGTGGTTAGTGGGAGGGTTGTTTTTTTGGCAGATGAGTATTGGAGGAGTATGGAATGTGTGGGTGGTAGGGTGTTTGATGGGGCTAGTTCTGAGGAGCTAGTTTGTTGGAAGCCTCCTGATGCGGGTTCCATCAAGATTAATGTGGATGATTCGTTCAAAAGCTCTAATGGTTTGGCTGGGATTGGGGTGGTGGCTAGAGACTCCAATGGGATGCTTGTGGATGGTGTGAATTGGGCTGTAAGGACTAGTTCTGCTTTGGTTGCTGAGGCCATTGCAGTTAAGAAGGCTTGTGTTTTGTGTGTAAATAATGGCTGGTTAAATGTTTGTATTGAGTCTGATTGTAAAATGCTTATTGATTGTTTGAGTTGTAAAGATAGGTGTTGTGACTGGACTATATCTGCTGTTGTTTAGGATATTGGTAATCTTGCTGCTGGATTTGAGAAGGTTGAGTTCTTGTTTGTGAAGCATGATGCTAATAAAGTTGCTGACTATGTAGCTAAACTGGCCGCTTGGTGTATGTGCCCGTTTGGGTGGGTTTTGTCGCCCCCATTACCGCTGGCTGAGATTTTGTTGATTGATTCTGGTTTTTGTGCGCAGGAGGACAGGTCTGGAGTTGAATGAGAGGATGGGGAGGTTGCTTAGTGCTTGGGTCTGGTTTTTTTTGAGTCTGTATATGTTTCCTGCTAAGGTCTGAATTGGTGTTTGTAATTCTTTGTTCTATTAATGGAAGGATTTGTGTTTGTTGGCAAAAAAAAAAAATACATCAATAATGGTGGCACCATTATAATTGCCAGTCTCATATAACCAAATTAACAGTAAATAGCAGACTCATGACTACAAACTACTGACTTTATAAATAAAGCCAATGGATGAGTGCCACTAAGAAGAGAAACAAATTACTCACAGGAGAACATCTCTCAATTGATGATTGAAGAGCATCTGATTGAGTTTATATATTTCCCAATGAAGATGGGAGTTACAAATATAAGGTAGTTTTAATTTTATACTAAAACTCTAAAAGGATTTATACAAGATAACAAAGACAAAAAGTAATAAACATGATCTCTCCCATACACACAGAAAGAAGAAATGGTTACTGAAGCAGTTTTGCAGAGAGAGGAAACCGTTACTGAAGCCAACATTCTCAACTAAGTTGATACATCAAGAAATATATTCACTTTGTTGTACCATAAAAAAAAGAAATATATTCACTTTGATAGCAGCCTTCAAGTTTTACTTTAACATAAACGAAACACACACAAGTAGGTTGAAACAGAACACCTTGAGAAGGCACAACGTAGTATCTGACATGTAATAAAACAAAATGCAACTTGAGAAGCTCACTAGTATATGTGAACATAAAATTAAAATATATCATGTGTCATTGTGAAATTGAATTTCTGTTTTCAATTACCCAATGACATTTTGGAGTTTAACTCCCATCCATGTCAGATTTCAGAAACACCCTTCAAGGTTGTTCTATAAAGATCATCTCCATATTTCTACTTTCTATGATAAATCAATTCAACCACAAACAAGTAAGTAGAGTTGATAAATGGAGCCAAAAGGAAAAGTGACCTTCAGAAGAGAAAGAAACTCACAGTAGAACATAATTCAACTGATAATTTGAGAGCACATGATTCAGTTTACATATGCATTTTAACAAGAAATGAACATAGTGGAGGGATATAATAATAATCAAAAGTTTAGATGGCAATTTAGGAGCTAGTTATTACAAGATTATAGGACTAAATAAAAGGTATCAGACATGTTCAGGATAACAAAACTACTCCACTGTCATGGAAGGCCACAAAGCATTTTATCCAATTCAAATGTGTAATACTCTCACAGATCTTTGCCTATGAGACCATATAGTAGTGGCAATATCATCTTTGCCAATAAACATGCTTGATTTTAATTAATCAAGTGATAAAATGCAGTTTTTTATCCTTAAAAAATATGATTTAATTATTTAGCCCCAAAATATGTGAACTGTGAGATTTAATTCCTAAAAGAAATTTTGTTTCAACTATTTGATCTTCCAATTTTAAAAAAATAATATATAATTTTTGCAAGTTTTTTATTTGCTACTCATTTAGTCTAAGTTTTTGGGAGCTTTAAGAAATTTAGACAAAATATAAAAAAGAGTAAAGGTTTAATGATAATAACATGTAGAACAACCAAGTGAGTTTTTAAGCAGAACATTATGCAGAACTTGAGGCAGTTATTTTTATGCTATGCCATTGAAGCCATCACTTCCTCTCAATTTCTCTAATTTGAGAATATCTTTGCCTTTATTTTTTCATTATTAATGCAATTTAAAGTCAAAACACTACTGAGTCAATTTGGACAGTGGCATCTTCGAATGAAACTATTGTACATGAGCAAATAACATTAACACATGTTAAGACAGAAAACTGAGTCAAAATACATGTAAAAAGATACCCATAGAATGGAACATATTCAAAAATAATTAGTACATGAATAAAAGAAAATAGAAAATTATTCTGTCAACTAGAAATTTATAAATCATAGGGATTAACCTAAAAGAGAGTTATTAGTGGCTATTAGCTCAAATTACCAAGTTAATCATATTACAGACTCCGTTATCCTTTTAATTATATATCAAGCCACATTAATACGTTCATATACACACCCCACCAATTCAACTTCAATAGCATTTGCAATATCAATATATATCATCCATAGAATTATGAGGTCACAAATCTATAATTAAAAATATTTGACAACCTAATTTACTCAACTTGTAAATGAAACAAACCAGATTTCAGAATCTATTTTATGTACTGTATAAATAATAATTAAAAAAAAAAAATTGTAATTCCCAAGCTTTAACTGTCTAAATCCAACCTTAAGTGACTCACAAAAAATGGAGCTTTAGAAAACATTTATTTTGAAGCACTTGATGCAATTCATTACTATGTTTAATGGGATTTCAGGAATACTTGAAGTGTCCGTCTCAAAGTGATGCAGAGATTCGGCTAGGATAATAAATACAGATCAACGAAATCACAACAAAAGCACACAGGAGGAAGAGAAGACAGGTAAGTAATTTTGTTCTTGTTTATTAATTATGAAATTGCACTACTCCCATTAACAATCAGCACCATGACATTTGATTACTTGCATTAACATTATGTAATCTAATCTAATTTATACTAAATGGATTCATACAAGATAACAAAGACTCAAAGTAATAGAAATGATATCTCCCATACACACAGAAAGAAGAAATGATTACTGAAGCAATTTTGCAGAGAGAGAAAACAGTCACCAATAGTTAGATATTATTATGCAGAACAAATGATTTATTAGTAAAATTCAACATACACTAACATTAAAGCTATTCAGAGTTAGATGATTTCCTGATCTCTACGTGGCTCCTTCATTGTTTCTTGTGGCTATCTTATCCATCATCCATGGTTTCCTCCCCTTTCTTCACTCCATTATGCTATTATGCAGAACTGGAGAATTAAGCTATTCACCTAAGTTGATACATCAATAATGGTGGCACCATTATATATTGCCAGTCTCATATAACCAAATTAACAGTTAATACCAGACTCATGACTACAAGCTAATGACTTCATAAATGAATCCAATGAATGAGTGACACTAAGTGAAAGATATTACTCACAGGAGAACATCACTCAATTGATGATTGAAGACCATCTGATTGGGTTTATATATTTCCCAATGAAGATGGGAGTTACAAATATAAGGTAGTTTTAATTTTATAAAATGAATTATAAATTTATAAATCAAAAGGGATTAACCTACAAAATACAAACGATTAAATATACATAAACAATGTACATTGAGGCAGTTATTTTTTAAGTAATAACTTTGAAGGCATCATACCCTATCAATTTGAGAATATCTTTGCCTTCATTTTTTTTAATTGTCTATGCAATCAAAACACAACATTCCATCCTCTTCATTTCGAAGTGGCATTCTTCATGGATTCTTCACCATCCATTGGCTTCTTCACCTTTCTTCTTTGGGTAGAGTTACTCCTTTGACACTTATTTGACTCCATTTCTGTTTAAAAGCTTTTTAGAGTTAGATGATGAAATCATCAAGACAAGCAATTATGCACAACTTGAGAAGATACTTGAGCTAATATACTTAACTAACAGTGAACAAGAAAGAGCAATGTGCAAAGATGAGCACATAAATAGGCAAAATGTTTTTCATGTCCAATCATTTCAGATATAGGATATAAAAGATAAACAATTACAAGTCCTCATATAACAGTAGGAAAGCAATTAAGAGTCATCATATATTATAAACAAGAACATGGAAGGTTTCCAATTACCCAATGACGTGTCCAAGTTCAATTCCCATCCATGTCTGATTTCAGAAAGACCCTTCAAGGGTGTTATACAAATATCTAGTAATGATCATCTCACTACAGTCAGACAATAATCATGAACACTATAAGCAAGCAAGGATGATACTCAACTCAACTTTCTTGGCAAGTAAACATAATGCTAGAATCTACATGTAGTAACTTCATAGAATTTACAAAAGAATTACCTCCAGCAGAGGTGTATCGGAACTATCAGCCTCCTTAGACAATTCAAATAACTTAATCCCCATTAAATCACATATGTACAGCAGAAAGTATCTATTGTCTCTGACATATCTGTTATTAGAATAATACTTCATTAGATAGCAGCAACTAAATCCCCATGAGAGTAAAACAGTCATCAACACACAATATCTTAAACACATAATCAGAAGAAAATCAACAACAAATTAAAAGAGGAAGGGCCCAAGCACAAACTTAACCTTTTTTAACATTTAATTAACAGAAGGGCTATATAAAGACCTCATTTCAAATACTGTTCCATAACTTCTCTTTATCTACTTTCTTGATTCTATATTGGTGTTTAATTGGCTCCTATCAATCAGTTGCAACTCAAGTTCAATATACATTATAAACAAGAACATAGAAGGTTTCCAATTACCCAATGACATGTCCAAGTTCAGTTCCCATCCATGTCTGATTTCATGAAGACCCTTCAAGGGTGTTATACAAATATCTAGTAATGATCATCTCCATATTTAAACTATCTAAAATAAACCAATTCAACCACAAACTAGTAAGTTGAGTTGAAACTTGGAGCCAAAAGGAAAAGTGAACTTCAGAAGAGAAAGAAACTCAAAGTACAACATCATTCAATTGATAATTTGAGAGAAAATGATTGAGTTTATATATTCATACTACTAGAAATGAACATAGTGAAGGGATATGATAAAAATCAACAGTTTAGACGGCAATTTAAGAGCTAGTTACTAGAAGATTATAAGACTAAATAAAAGGTATCAGACATGTTCAGAATAACAAACCCACTCCACTGTAACGGAAGGCACAAAGCATTATATCCAATTCAAATGTGTAATACTCTCACAGATCTTTGCCTTTGAAACCATATAGTAGTAGCAATGACATCTTTGCCTTTAACCATTCTTTATTTTAATTAATCATGTGATAATTTGTAGTTTTGAACTTTAAAAATAATTTTGTCTTCTACTTTTAAAAATTAAGCTATCAAACATTTTTTTTACACTTTTAATTTTTTAAAATTAAAAAATACTTAGAATCATAACATGCTCTATACCCTTCAGTCCTAAAGTCATTTGTTTAATTAACTCTAGCATTTATTACTCTATAATAGGTGCTCATGTATACGCTATGCATGCAAATTGAGAGTTCCTTTTTCATTCTCCCCATCAAATTATACAGATACTAATGCATCTAAAAAATTGTATGCAGAAGCCACCTCATATGATAAAAACATCAAATTATGTAAAAAGATTTTGAAAGGGTTTACTCTTTGAACCAAAATGAGATTCTATACACATGACATTATTCAGCTGTTGAATGGTTGGGTGCAAAGGTAGAGTAATCATTGAGAATATCATTAAGTTTTTCAAGCAAGAGGAAAATGAGGAGGACTGAAGTACTAACCTAGTTTTATCGTTTTAGAAGACCTCTAGCGATCATTTCAAGGAGAAGCTTCTTTGCTTTGTCATTTTCATTTCTTTCAAAAAGCTCTCGAATAATTACTTCAAAGGTTACAAAATCAGGGAGGCAACCATTCTCTTCCATCTTTTCAAGCAAGGCCATTGCTCCATCAAACAAGCCCTCCTTACAAAGGCCGCTTATCATTGCAGTGTATGCATGGACATCTAGATAATAATGACTTTCCAAGAGAACATTAAAAATCCTAAGTGCATAATTTACTCTGTTACCTTTGCAGAGTCCATCAATAAGTGAAGTGAATGTGTAGACATTAGGTTGCATTCCACGGTTGACAATTTGCTTATATAATGAAATAGCCTCATCAAGATGTCCTCTTTTGCACAATGCGTCTAACAATATGTTATATGTGGTTATATCAGGAGGCTGTCCATTGTCATGCATCTCACAAATAAAATCTCCAACATGTGATAATTTTCCAAACTTGCAAAAGCCATCAATGAGGGAATTGTATGTTATAGTATCAGGAACCAGATTTCTAACACGCATTTCCTTAAACATATCCAAAGCTTCATCCAACAACTTACTCTTACAATATCCATTAAGTAAGATATTATAGCTAATAACGCCAGGCATCAAACCAAATTTGGTCATCTTGCTGAGTAACTCTCTTGATTGCTTAACATTATTTATTAAGCAATAACCATCCATTAAAGCATTGTAAGTAACAACATCAGGTTGTTCCCCAAACTTCATCATCATAGCAAACACACCTTGAGCTTCATAAATCCTTCCTTCCTTACAATACACATCAACCATTATATTAAAAGTAATGACATTAGGATTCATGCGACTTTCAATCATCTCATTGACCAATTGAGTAGCCTCTTGCCAGTGACCCGTGTTACATAAACCATGAATTAGAGAGTTATAAGTGACAACATCAAGGGGGATTCTCTTGTTACGCATTTCAGAACACAAATCAAGTGCCTCATTTACAAAACCACCCTTACAGAGGCCATCGATGACAGTGTTGTACATGACGACATTAGGCTTTAGTTGCAGTTTTTTCATCATTTGCAGCAATTTTATGGCAGCTCTTATTTCTCCTGTTTTACACAACCCATTGAGTAAGGTGCCATAACTCACTTCATCTAACCGAAAGCCTCGGGCAATTAATTCATCATGAATATGCAGTGCTTCACCAACCCTGTTATTATTACACAGCCCCTTCATTATTGTAGTTATAGTTATGGTATTAGGTTGATGACCCATCTTGAAAACCTTCCCCAATATAGAGAAAGCGAAATTCAACTTACGCAAATGGCTGTAACAATTGATCATGATGTTGAGAGTAGCCAAATCAGGAATCACTCCATTTGATTCCGCTTGTGCACAAAGTGAAATAGCAGTGTCATANAAACCTACTATTTGGTCTCTCTTTTTTAGTGAGTCAACGATTTGGTCCCTTATTTATTGAAATAGACTACTCAGTCCCTCATTTATCATAATTGTCAACTATTTAGTCCTCATTTATCATAATTGTCAACTATTTAGTCCCTCCTTTATCAAAATTGTCAACTATTTAGTCCCTCATTTATCAAAATTGTCAACTATCAAACGTTAAATGCTTACATCACACTGTTAAATGTCACTTTAGCATCCTAATCACTTAAACCAATCGAACTGGACCAATAAACACAATTAAATCGGCCTAAAATTGAGTCAGACTCATATATTTGTATTACACTTGAAGTTTCCATAAGGTATAAATTATTGAATTATTCCCAAATCTCAAACCTAAGGTAGTCCCAAAAAGTTAAATATGTGACATTTAACGTGTTACATGTGCACTTAATGACCAAGTTATCAGTGTTGGTAACGGAGATAGGCCAAACGGACTAACGAGTTGACATTTCTAATTTTTGAGGGACCAAATAGTTAAAACTGTGAAAAAGGAGGGACCAAGTAGTAGGTTTTCTCTATACTTATTAACGAACAATAATGGTCAAATATTTGTTTTGGTCTTCAAACTATGGGCTAAGTTTTATTTTGGTCCAAAAACTTTTTTTATTCCCTTTTGGCCCTTAAACTTTCATTTTTTTTTCTTTTTGGTTCCTAAAATGTGGCTTTATATGATTTATGTCATTATTTCTAAACTTGACAATTGAGATATATCATTTTTCTCTCTTATATATTTCACAATAAGAAAGTTGACAAAAAAAATCATCCTTAAATCTTAATTACAAGTTAGAAGTAAATTTGTAATCAATTTTTTTCTCCAATTTGTGACCAAAGATAAGATTTTTTCTCTTTTTCTTTTTCAATTCACTTATCAAAAAGTATATTGAAAGAATGGTTTATTGCAACTATTCAGGTTATAAATAATGACAGAAACTTGACGAAATCACATTTTAAGAACTAAAACAAAATAAATATAATTTGAGGATCAAAATGAAATAAAAAATTCTTTTATGACCAAAATGAAATTTTAACCAAATAAAAAAATACTCAACTTTCAATTAACATTTTGGAGCTTTCTGAATTATATTTGTGTTATTAATGAAAAAAAAGACTTATATTTGTGGTGTGTGTTTTAAATATTTATTTGTTATATTTGACCACTCGTTTGTTGTTGATCAACCGACCCTTTTAAACAGGGTCAAAGTGCGAATTTGGTCTTATAATTTTGCTCATGTTCCCAAATCAGTTCTATAAGTTTTTTTGTCTCGAATTTGGTCCTGTAACTTTGCTCAAGTTCCCAAATCAGTCCTATAACTTTTTTTGTCTCGAATTTGGTCCTATATCTTTACTCTAGGTCCCATATCAGTCCTACATCTTTTTTTGTCTCAGTTTTGGTCCCATATGTTTTGAAAACTTCTCACCGTTAGTCCTCCGTCTATTTTAAATTAAAGTTTAGTCCTGAAAACTTCAAGTCCCTTTCACTTTAGTCCCGGACTATCAAAATGAAAGTGAAAGAGCATCCCTGAAGATTTTTAAACCTTATATCTTGGTCTCTAATCCATGAATTTTTCATGAAAGGAAATATAAATGCGAAAACAACACAAATTAAAGCAAATGACAGAGGGACCAAAACTAAAAATGCAGAAAATTTAAAACTCACCGAAAAATGCCCCAAACTCGTCGGAAAACGTACAAAAATCGCCGAGAAACTCGAGAACTTTCCAAAAATATCAATTCTTACTGAAATCTCACTCAAATAATCGTCCTCAAATGCTTTAAAAAAACCCAAACTTTTGAGAAGGGAGGTGATAGAAGAAATGTAAGGGATTTCAAAACTTCTCTCTCAGAATCACCAAATGTAAGAGAATCTTCTATCACCTCCTTCCTCAAAAGTTTGGATTTTCGAAAATTCTTTCTTAAAGCATTTGAGGGCGATCACTTGAGTGAGATTTCAGTAAGAATTGGGGATTTTGGATGAGTTTTTGAGTTTCTCGACGATTTCTTTATGTTTTCCAATGGGTTTAAATTTTCTGCGTTTTCAGTTTTGGTCCCTCTGTCATTTTCTTTTAATTTGTGTTTTTTTTTGCATTTCTATTCCATTTCATGAAGAATTCATGGATTAGAGACCAAGATGTAAGGTTTGAGAATCTTCAAGGATGCTCTTTCACTTTTGTTTTGATAGTCAGGGACTAAAATGAAAGGGTCTTGAGGTTTTCAGGATTAAACTGTAATTTAAAATAGACGGAGGACTAACAGTGGGAGATTTTCAAAACATATGGGACCAAAACTAAGACAAAAAAAAAGATATAGGACTGATTTGGGACCTAGAGCAAAGATACAGGACCAAATTCGAGACAAAAAAGATATAGGATTGATTTGGGAACTTGAGCAAAGTTACAGGACCAAATTCGAGACAAAAAAAGTTATAAGACTGATTTGGGAACTTGAGCAAAGTTACAGGACCAAATTCGCACTTTGGCCTTTAAACAGTATTACAAGGCCACAGCCCGATCACTTCTTCGGCCTGTCATTGAAGATCTGCAAACACTTCTTGCTGCTAGTTTCGTCATTATGAGGCATGATCTGATCCACAAGGATTATTTATTATTGATTTTGTTTCTAAAGTTTCACATTTTAGTCTATTTATTTTTTTACCCTAACTTTAATTATCTAAAAAATTAACAACATGATCCAAGTACTTTTCAGTTTCAATATACATGCCTTTGAAGCCATCATCACATCCTCTCAAAATCCTTTAATTCATAAAAACTAAAGTTAGTGGGCAAATAATTATGAATTACCCTCTTACTCATAAGTACATTTTAGACTTTAGCGTTATTTCTATGCCCTGCTAGAAGTAAACAGCTACTAAAAAACTTTCTTGTATTGAATATCAAATTACCTTATTTTCAGTTAAAAACATGAAAAGCAATAAATATCGCTATTATCTTATTATGGCTATCATCTTTGGCAAAAACCATGGTTGATTTAAATTAATCAAATCAGGAGATGTATTTTTTTATCCTTTAAAAATATATGTTTAACTATCTAGCCACTAAATTGTAGAACTAAAAAGTTTAATGGCGAAAACAAATTTGTTCCAAAAGGAAAAGGAAAAGTGACATTCCGAAGAGAAAGAAATGAACATAGTTGAAGGACATAAGAACAATCAACAGTTACTCGAATATTATAGGCCTAAATAAAAACTATCAGATGACAGACATGTTCAGATAATAGGACAAAGCATTTTATCCAATTCAAATGAGTAATAGTCTCACTTATCTTTGC
>QANZ01052388.1:112774-127178 GCA_003254925.1 Chamaecrista fasciculata | reverse complement strand
CTAAAAATAATTATATATATATATGCTAAACCTAAGGTGCTAGGTGCCTAAGCCATGAGAAAGAATTCAATTGTGCAATTTTCATCCTCCTTGTTGAGAGAGATAGAAAAATCTCCTCCTTCAAAACCCTAGTTTCCAAGTGAGGAAATTTTTGGTTCTCAAGAGTTGAGAGGGTAAAATTGAATTGGCCTAAGAGTTAGGCAATTCGATTTGTGGTTGCCAAAATTTAGGGTTTGTGAGAGAAGGAAAAACAAGAAGAGTTCTTGTGGGAATTCTCCATTGCGCCACTTTTGGAGTTTGAATCAAGAAGGAGTTCTTGAATTCAAATGCACTGTAGATTGGTCCCTAGTTCTTTTGGAGAAAAGAACTGAAGGCTAGCACCTTGGTGCCCGAAGAAACTGTTCGTGTGGATTACTGGCAGAGGGAGAACGCTGGGAGTGGGCTCCTTGGACACGCCTTGTACAACCAGAGGATTGAAACTCGTGAGGTATACCACTATCTATAAAAGTTTTAAATTCTACTAGCGGATCCGTTCGGGAATTTTAGGACCTAGCGTGTTTTATTTTAATTTTATATTTGCTTCCGCTGCGTTAGGCGCCTACAATTCCCAACACTCTCAACTTAATGAGGGACAAAATTCCTTATTCGTCAACCACATTCCTCAGCACGGCAAACAACTAAATTCGTACCTAGACTGTATGGCTACCCTATTACGAGCAACGTTGGACTAGGCCAAAGTTCAGCATATACAACGCCGGGATAAAGAAGACCTCAGGTCTAAGGGCATCGTGACAGGTGTAGAGGATAGCTCATGGCTAAACCCATGCAGGACTCTCCGGGTCGGTCCAGCAACTTGTAACCCATTACATAATTGCACCATGACTCTCGAGAAGCATCGCATGCGTGTATCTCTATACACCGAAGTCATGCTGGTCTTAGTTCATTCACGTTCCCACGTGAATAATCGACCAGGGACAATTTAGAATAATTATCACATAATTAATCATGGATTGTTATCATAGTAAACATGCTAATAATATGATAACGGCATAATTCATCATTCATAAATCAGTCAAACAATATGTTCATACATATAAAATGATTGTCCCTAGGGCACAATCTCCATCAAATATAAATCCTACCCATGGGATAAATTTGAAAGTAAGTGTGTGATAAAATCGCACAAACAAATATCTAACAAATATCCAACAAGAGGCTCCAACGCGTCTCAACATAAACATAAATAGTCCTTACAAAAAGCCAACAGGCTGGACTCATAAAACCTACAAAATCTACTACTCCATCCCGGCATCATCACCACCAGCATGATTCCCAAAGACATTCTCGATGTTTGGGAAGCCACTATAAGTCAAGTAGTCATCCACATTGATGTTTCCAGTAGGAGGTGCCTCCTTCGGATCCGTGACAGCAATAGGAACCCCATTAGAATTTGGTGGAGGCACTTCCTCATAACCTCTCAAAGCCAACAGAGCAGGTGCTACAGCGGGAACAATGACCAAGGTGCCGCGAAAGTCACTAGGACAAGGAGGATATGGTGAGGAAGGACTACCTCGAGGACAAACGGCATCACCAACAACCTCCATTCTCGCATTCAAGCCAACCTTTTTAAGAGCTCCAAGATTCAAAAACTCGAGTTAATCAAAGACGTTGTCAAAACCACGGGCATGCACATTGATAACTTCCCATGCCAACTCATCTTGAGTCTCCTCCAACTTCTTTGCCGCTTCGGAGGCTAAAGTATCCATTTGAGCAAGATAGTGAGACTTCAAATTTTCCATCTCTTTCTCTAATGCCTTCTTTTGCCTCTCAACATCTTCTACAACCTTGCGGTAAACTTCTTCATGCCTCTCTTGGTGCTCTTTCATCTAAGTCATGTGCGTCTCCTCAACCTCCCTCAACTGGGCAAAAAACGACTCCTCAGATCTTTGTAGTTGTGCCTCAAGGTCCCCCTTAAGTTGTTCCCTTTCTCGATCCATGGATTCCCTTTCCTCAACCAACTTGCTTTACTCCTCGGCGAGTTGGGTCTCAAAATTCGCCAAGGATGAAGAAAGCTTCTCCATTTCGCCATGGGACAGGGTAGTGTCTCGCTCAACGATTATTCTTCTCTACTTCTTTGCCTCAAGCGAAGCGGAGAGCCTATTCCTTTGTCATTATGGAGGTTTCGCATCTCCACCTTGGGTCATTATTGAGGTTTCGCTTCTCCACCTTGGGTGCAATGCCAGCTTCAAGCATGCGCAAAGAATCCAAAGCAAGCCTCATGCTCTCCTGGAGCAGATCTTGATTCATCCACCCCTCCCAAATTAGCTCATGCCTTCTCATCCTTCTCACTGCATAGTATGAGGTGGTCTTCAAACGAACGGGTTTGAAATCACCAGCCATGCAATCAGCTGGCACCAACCTCGAATCATCCTGCCAGCTAACGCCTGCTGATCGAACTTGAGCAAAACGTTGTAGAGAACCAGCAATTGAAGGCATATCCTCGGCACAAGTAACGTTAACCGACAAAGCACCCCTAACATTTTGTTGAGATGGGTCTCTTCGATTTAATTATAATTTGTTAAAAATACATTTTTACTCGAATTTTTTGTTGGTTAAATATATTTTAAGAGTTTTGAATATTCGTTCGATTAATATTTAAAATTAAGAGTAAATTACACTTTGGTATCCTGTGGTTTGGTCAAATTCCACTTTGGTACCCTGTGGTTTAAAAAGCGACATTCTGGTACCCTGTCGTATTCTCCATTAATACTTTGGTACGCTGAACTTTAATCCCGTTAGAAAACTAACAGATATTAACATTTTTGGGCCTATTTTCTAATTTTAATTTCTCAAAAGTTTTATTTCTTTACATGAAGGTCCATTTGTTTTTATAAAATGTAAGAAAAAAAATAAAATAAAGGGTTTGAATTGATTTCACCCAAAAACAAAAACTTCTTCCTTCTTGGTCTTCTCTCTTCTCTGTCTTCTTTCCTTCTTCTTCCTCCATTTCTCTTCTTCTTCCATCTCTTTCCCGAGGAATTTTCTATGTGAGCTTCAATCAAGTCAAACAATCAAAGTAAAATTTGTCTCCGGGATCTACTAAATTCCTAAGGATTCTTTTCCTCCAACTTTTATCAGTCTCGTCACTGTAATTTTTCTCGAAAACTGCAGATTCCAATCGAATTTCGCTCCTCCTTCAATGGAATCTGGAAATTGAAACTCACTGAAGAATCACGCTTTACGATCAAATGTCCGCTGTCGACGACGACCACAACTCATTCGGCAGCTTCAATCTTGACGCCGCTGACACCATGGCGAACTACAAAAGAGCTGCCTCCGTCGTCACCGGCAGCCGAACCCTCCTCGACATAATCAAAGAAGAAGCTCCGAACAAGAATGATCGGAAAGCATGGAGATCCTTCAAGAACAAGCTTCGGCTCAAACGAAATGCATCTTCTTGGTTCTCCTCATCTCATACCCCCGCCTCGACGAGCGCCTCGCATCTTGCTTCTGTAATGTCCTAGATTTTTAAAGTAGAGGGAACAAAATCTAAAGAAAGACAGTGTTACACGACCCTTTTTAAAACTCAGAAAAATTAAAAACTGATAATAAAATACATGAGGCTCCGCCTCTAAACAGCCACGCAGGGCCCAGCTCAGTCAACAGACAACAACTAAACTAAACTACCTCATCAGCAGCTTCCACCCCAAACTCGACGAACTTGAGACCTGCACTAAGACACTGAAATGTTGTAGGGTGAGAATCTGGGGGATTCTCAGTAGGGTTTAAATCTCTCTACTTAACCCACAGTCCCCACTCAAACACAGACTTCAAACAAAGGTTGAGACATGCATTTCTAACTAACAATAAATAAACAGCATATATATCAAACCAATAAATTCACATTTAATTAATAGCTCTCACATATAATCTTTCTGAAAATTATTAATACATCAAAAACTGTAAAACTGGTAAGCTGGTTGGACTCACTTGTCAACACTTCATCCATATAGGGCCCAGTACCACTATACAGGAATACCAACACAACAATACGATAACATGATAAATCATAATACAATGGAGCTGGTGGTGACAAACGTGTCAACCAACTACCTCACAATAGGTAAGCCAGCACAAATGTCATGATCAAATACCAGTGGTCATCACGACCTAGGCTTCCGGAACGTCTCCCAGTGTGCGCACATACCAAACTGCCTGTCACCTAAGGAATCCACACTTAGGCCAACTATGGAATCCACCATAGTCATTACCTGAATACTCCTCGCAAATAAACGGGGAGGGACTCACCCCTCAGTGAATCATGACATACAACATTCACATGATAATTCAATCTCAAGTCACTAATCATATATTTCCTTTAATCTTTATCATGTAACAACCAAACTACTCATTTCCAAATCTCATTCAACAATCATACATATTTACTTACTCTTTAATGACATTCATTCTCATTTGATTCACATATTAATCCTTTAATTATTCACTTGCATTTGAGTCCCAAATCCTTCAAAGGGATGCAAGTTTACAACCAAACATACCAAACTCATAAACTTTAACAAATCATTCCTTTTACATTTACATATTCAATTCTTAACATACTTGGGTAACATCCTATGTTCTTGACTTTGAAGTTGTTTGTGAAATTGTCTTGAACTTGTGGATTTCAAAACATTTGTTAAAGCTCCCAAATCGATACCCAAGTCTCTCGTTGGTCTCTTGTTTAAGTATTAGGATTCTAGATGGGTGTGAGTGAGGTTTGGATAAGTTCTTTTAGTAACTATTTGCTACTAGGGGTTAGGATGATAACTTGTGAACAGTTGGACCTTCGGGTCATTTGGAGTTGATTCTCATAGTATATTGATCGAATCTTTGTTTGCAAATGTACTTATAGGGTTGTTTACGCCGATCGTTGGCTGAAAGCTATAAGGTGCAGTTATCGATTCTCCGAATCAAGGTGAGTGGCTTTTTCCTCCTTGCCTCGTGTGAGGGCTCGATTGATGATGAGATTCAATTGTTATGTGAACTAACTCTTTTATTGATAGTTTGTCAAAATTTGGGAATCTTGAGTACTTTTGGATTGATGTCTTCGCATTTTAAATATTTCGTTGATGGTGGTGAGTGATTGAATTGGAATAAAATTACTTTGAGATAATTGTTACTTGTTGTGGATGAGTTATTGTGTCTGGCATATTTCCCGACAGTGGTATGAGATGATTATTTGTATTTCTCCCCAAAGAAGGGCTGAGGCTGATATATTTTCAAATTGGTGGGAATTTCCCTTACGATGGAAACCTTGATTCTGCAATACTAGTCATTTAATTTAATTATTATGATGACGTAGGAGGGAGTGTCCTTGATTATTTAGAACTCTAAGGTTGGCTTGACTAGCGTTTAGATGAATCTATTGTGATACTTATATTCTTGTAACTTGATTGTTTTTCTTTAGAGGGTTATCAATATTATTGATCTTTCCATACACCTTATGATATTCGTTTATATGTGCTTTCTTTTTGTGAGGTTTATTGACTTCTCTAAGTTATGTTTTCCTTTCTTTCGTTTTTCCTGCAATTTGGATGGCGACGTAGTGTTTAATTAGTTATTTTTTAAATTTCTTGTATTTGATTATAAGCTTCTTAATCGACCCACCTTGATTTACAAGATGAAACTCTTGTTGTGTATTTTATTTGTTCACTTAGAACGATGATCGATGTTGGTAATAGTATTTAATTTTTATTTGAGTGTTGTATGTCCTAAATTGATTGACTTGTGTTTTTGCTTGTGTTGTGCTTGAACTCTTGTGTTTGTATTTGTGTTTGTATTTGTTTGTGTTTGTGAGTGTGACTGTGATTGTCTTTGCGTTTGTGTTGAGTATGTGTTTGCTCTCATAGTACCGGTTGTGATATGTGTCACTTTCCATTGATTGTTTGTGGAACGAATGAGATAATGCTGTGTGCGCCCCAATGGGTGAGATAAGTTGTGTGCGGTACCCACGGGTTGAGATAATGTTGTGTGCGTCCCGATGGGTGAGATAAGCTGTGTGCGGTCCCCACGGGTTGAGATAATGCTGTGTGCACTCTCGAAGGGTGAGATAAGTTGTGTGCGGTCCCCACGGGTTGTGATAATGCTGTGTGCGCTTCCTATTGTTGGAGCTAGAGTTGAATTATCGATAATGTGATAAACTTGTGATTAAGTGGTGAATTGATTGCTAAATATGGGTTTGTATTGGAATTCTGAGAGAGCTGATGATTTTGTGATGCTAAATTATGTTCTATTAACACTAGGTGAATTTGTGAGTTCAGGACCTTTGATTGTCTGAATGGCATTGGTTGAATTATTTTTGCATTAATGGCTATCCTACAGGTAGATTCCATCGAGGTAATCATCATTTGGTTTTACATGGCCTTATATAAGCTTGTTTTTGAAACAAGATGAGGGTTTCATTTCAAATCGGGAATTTCATATGACTACTTCTTTTTACTAGATCACTTTAGTTTAAAATAACTTATCCAAGACTTGATTGCTATTACTTCTACAAGTATGATTAGAAGGAGATCTATATTCCTAATATCACGATATTTTACTTAGTTTCTAAGTCACTAATGAGTTTTTCTTTCACTCAATGATCCCAAAAATCTTAATTGCAAAGTCCTTATGAATTATACTTCCTGGAACGACTTAAATATTTTACCAGATCAAACGTTTTGATTATTGAAAGAAGTTTTGAAAGTCAAGTTCGTAACTTGACCACATTTCGAAACTTTACTTTAACCAAACTTGAAAACTAATTTTGTCACTTTCTTTATTAAACTTTTTATTACAAGTTTATTTTCTTGAATGAATCATCGAAGTATGTTTTTTATTAAAATTCCTTGGGCCATAAATTTTCCTTAAACTCATAGTTGTTCTTGTATTTTAAATTCTTTTAAAGGTTCAAAAGCTATCTCTAGTCGAATTGTTCAAGTCTTGTTATTTGATTTATGTATTAACCGCTACATATGTTGGATTACTTGGTTAAATGGGTGTTAATGTAAATTATTTGTTGACGATGAATGTTAACCTTGTTGGTGACCCCTCTCCCTACGTGGTGATGTCCTACACCACGACTGGAATGGGTTAGCCGCTCACTGAGTTTTGACTCACCCCACGTTTGTTTTTATTTTAGATACAAGTCCAGATCATGCCACTATTCGCTTATGTGAGAGATTGATTAAATGCGTAGTTGGTTTGGTTAAATTGAAATGGTATATATAGTGATTTGGTGATACTAAGTTGACAGTTATGCATGTTAGCAATAAGTTTATACTTATGAGTATTATGGAAAATACATATGTTATGATTTGTGAGATTTATGTCATGTTGACTGTTATGGATTGTCTGTGGGAAGGCTTACGGCATGGGGTAGACCCATGTCCGTGCCGGTCACGTACCTCTTCAGGGGGGTCGTGACACTAAAGGGCCTGTTTGGGAACCTCAAAGTCTCATCCAAACTCAAGTTGGTGATTGAGATGATGTTGTAATGAGATGAGATGAAAATGATGTATTGATATTTGGATGATTTGGGAGAAAATGATGTTAAATAGGGTGTGAAATTATATAAAAGGGTATGTATGATTGTGATTGGTTGAAATAGGTTTATGAATTTTTTTAATTTGTAAAGGAGTAGAAATGGTAAGAAATAATGAAATGAGTTGGAGATAATGAGATGAGATGATAGGTGTTTGGTTGTGGTTTGAATGAAATGATATTGAGATGAGATAATCTTAGAAAACGTGAGAATGAGTTTGGATGATCTTCCAAACGAAAATAACATTAAAATTATATTAAGAATACAATTTGGTCTATAAATTTGTATCGGTCCAATGAATCGGTCCCTAACATTTGTATATGGTAACTCAGGACCCGTAGAAAATTGCAACCATCAATAATCGGATATATTATGAAACTCAATGACCAATAAATAACAAACAATAGCTTGGGGACCAGAATGCAAATAACATGGAAATTATTGTAAATGTACAATTTTTTTTCATCAATTTGTATGGATCCAATGAATCGGTCCTTAAAATGTGTAAACTATAACTCGGGTCATATATAAAATCGCAATAAAAAATAAGCCGATCTATTTATGCTACTCAAGTACACCAAAAAAATCGAACAACTGTTAGCGGAACAAAATGCAACTAATTTCATAGTTTGATAAACAAAACAAGACCAAAAATAGTTTTATTACCGAAATGAAACTAATCCCATAGTTTAAGGACTAGCCTGGCAACAATGCCAACAAATGAGAAGATAAAAAAATTATTTTAACTCTCTTGAATTTTTACACAAAACTTCATAAGATATATCAAAAATTGTAGGGATTGAATTGTATAATAGTTAAAAACATATAGGAATGTTGCAGTTTGGACTCGAAAATATAACAATTTTCGCGGACCAAAATGCAACTCATCTCGTAGTTTGAGTAAAAAGTCTAACCAAAAATAGTTTTATGACCGAAATAAATTGATCCCATAGTTTGAGGACCAGACTGCCAACAAAAGTGAATATAATTACTTTTTTCAATTTTGTATTTTTTTTTTAAATGTAATAACGGTAATAGAAGAAGATTGTACCTNAGTGAAGATAATTAATTTTTTTCCTTTTAAAAAAATGCAGTATTGAGAATAGAAGAAGATTGTAATTAAAAAAATAATTTAGGGATTCAATTGTATATTTTACTCAGAAAAACAAATAGAGGAATATTGAGACTAAAAAAAATAACATTGCAAATGAACAAAAATAATTTTTGTTTAATTAAATTAATATCAATTATATATATATAATAATATAATTCTATATATGAGAAAGAGAGAGAGAGAGAGAGAGAGAGGTGTGTGAGCAAAAAATAAAAAAAAAATGATAGATAGGGAGAAAATTATAAGTGTAATAAATGAGGATATGTTAAATTACTATTTTGCCTAATTTTTTTTTTGTTTTAGAGTATAGGTAATTATAGGTGTATGAGAAGAGATAGTTTAGTAAATGTAAGAGAAAATGATATGATGTTGTGGTTGAGATGATGATGTGGATGAGATGAGAGTCCAACTAAGCAGCCAAACAGTATTGTTCATCCAGTTCTGAGATGAGATGATGTTTGAATGAGATGAGATTATGTTATTGGAGTTCCCAAACAGGCTAAGTAAACATAGTTGAAAATTTAAAAATTTGTTTGCCAAATTTTGAAACTTCAAGAGTATTTTTTGTTTCTAACTTAAAACTCAAGTGGTCCTTAGTGTAATGTAGCCAAAATGTTTTACAAACATTCATAAATGCATGATGTGATAGGGACGTGGCAGATTATACATTGTTGGTGACAAAAAATGAGAATTTTACAAGCTTCATGACTTTAAGCAACTTGCTCTCCCCAAATCTTGAGGTCTTATCTTTTCATCAAATCCGTAAAAGAAATATGATTAAACTAAATTAAGAAAAAAAAAATTACATCACGATTTCAAGATTGGACTTTCCTTCCTCTTCTAAGTTTTATTATACACACAAGAATCTAATAATATTAGATTTTATAAATAACCTTTTCCTTATCTAGTCTTTGTCCTTTGGAAAAAAATCAAAAGAATTTATTTTTTCCTTTTATTATTAGATTTTATAGTTTAAAATTAAAGATTTTACCCTAAATTTATTCAATAAAAAAAATATATAATCTCTTCTAGGCATAGTGTAAAACTCGAACCGAACATTAATCCGAAAAAGGACTGGGGTGGTTGGATCATTGGTTCAACCGCTTGGTGACTGAGTCAATAATTGAACCGTTTGAATTAAATATATATATATATTAAATTTAATAAATAATTTAAAACTATAATTAAAGCTCATAATGATAATAGTTAATAAACTTTATGGTATAAAAACTGATTAATGTTTTGAATGAAAAATAAAAAAGTATCATTAGCCAAATAATTTTTTAAATGTAAAATAAAATAAAATCATGAGTCTTATAACCCTAACCTAAACCTAACTTCAAAATTTGCACTATCTCACAGTAGTTCTCTTTTTGCTTGGCCGCCTCTCAAAGTCGCCTCTCTCATTGTCGTTTGATCTCTTGCTTCTTTCATTATCTCTCTTGATCTCTCATGTTCTCACAAAGTGGGTCCTCAATCTCTCAACTATCTTGAATCTAATTTGTTGGTGAATAAATGTCAATCTTCCTTGTCAATAAATTTAAATATTTTGGGGTGTTTCAATAATTTTGGCCATCTTTTCCTGCTTCAGAATTGCCTTTCACCCCCTCAAGTTTAGTTAAAATTGCAAAACAGCCCCAGCCACTCTTATATAAGCTCACACGACCGATCCATTTTTATTTAGGGCTTCATTTCGTCATCCACCATTCTTTTTATCCTCCCACTTCACCCATTGGCCCTCCACCACCGCCACCAATCCAGACCACCGCGCACCACTTCCAGCCACCTCTGGCACTGTCGTACGCCTGCGAACAGTGGCCCACCATCGGCAATTCTTCTTCTCCTCTCGAGGTGACAAATTTCCTCCTTTCTTTCTTCCATTTGATGTTCACTTCGATTTTTGCTCGTTTTTTTCGTATTTCTTGTGGATTATTGATTAATGTAGGATCATTTTCATCTGTAAACTACCAAATTGATTGATTAGAAGCTATCCTCTCCTCATCATTGGTGTTTCTTCATTCCCTTTCACACTTTTCGGTCCTCTACCTTGTGGGTTGTCATGTGTTGTTGTGAACTCAAATTGTTGTGGTTTTCTTACTGTTAGTATAGTTAGTAATTAAAGTCCCACATTGGATAAGTTATAGAATTGAGAAGGGTATATAAATGATTGTTAAGTCATTTATAATAATTGAATTATATATATATATGTCAAAGATGGGCACTTGGGCACTTGGGGCAATTGGGCTTCTGGCTAATAATTAATTTTAATTATTGTTTTTTCGAATTGATTAATTAATTAATTAATTTGAATTATAAAAAGAGAAGTGTCCATTCATGAACAGTCATGAACATTCATTATAAACAGAGAATTCAGTTTAATCCTGAACAGACATGATTCTTCACTTTTAAACAGATATGAATGTTCATTTATGAAAGGTTGTAACCTGTTATTTATGTTAGAATCTGAAAGGTTGCATCTGTTCAGATTTTTCCTATAAATAACACTTCTTCTCAAAAAACAGAGCATCTCATATTCAACTTATCTTTCTCTGTTTTGTGTTCAGAAGGTGTTATAGTATTGCTGGCTATAACACCAGGCTTTGTAAATCATGGAGGAAATCTGCCATAAACACCCAGCAGCATACAAATAGTGGGGGCTTAATTTCCTTAAGGACAGTGACCACACTATCAAAGCCTACTCTGTTTTCGTGTTCTATCAAAAGCCTACTATATTTTTCTAACACTTACTAAACTTGTAATATTTTGAACTCTCTTTAACAATGATTTGAGATAAACTTGAAATTGGGGTTTTGGCCAAAAGTCTTTGTTTTGTTGAAATTGGGATAAACAAGAATATATTTATATTAGATTTATAAATAACCTTTTCCTTATCTAGTCTTCGTCCTTTGGAAAATAAAATTAAAAGAATTTATGTTTTCCTTTTATATTAGATTTTATAGTTTGAAATTAAAGATTGTACCCTAAATTTATTCAATAAAAAAAATATATAATCTCTTCTAGGCATAGTTTAAAAACCAGAACTAGACATTACTTAGGATAACGACTCAGGTGGTTGGGTCATCGGTTCAACCGTTTGGTGACTGAGTCAATAATTTGACCGTTCAAATTAAATATATATATATATATATCAAATTTAATAGAATTTAAAATATAAATTTTAAACTATAATTAAAGCTCATAATGATAATAGTTAATAAACTTTATGCTATAAAAACAGATTAATTTTTTAAATGAAAAATAAAAAATATCATGAGTCAAAGAAAACCCTAACCTAATCCTAACTTCAAATCTTACACTCTCTCACTGCAGTTCTCTTTTTGCTTGGCCGCCACTCAGAGTCGCCTCTCTCATTGCATTTTCTTCTCTTGTTTCTTTTATTATTCCTCTTGATATCTCATGTTCTCACAAAGTGGTCCCTCAATCTCTCATTAATCTTGAATCTAAATTGTGTGTGAGGCTTACAATTTTATTCTCATCGTGCCACCGTCTTTCTGTCTCAGGTTCCTTTTTGGCTAGTCAATCTTCTCTAATCTGTGTTGAAACTGCATCAATCTAGTCTGATTTGAGTTGATCTGCTCAGATCCTCTCATATCTATGTTGAATCTTCTCTGATGTATTCCAATCCACCAAAAAAACACCGGAATCAACCGACTTGCTGTCCTCCTCAAACCTGACGAGTCACTTTCATTACGATCAATAAGACTGGATCATACCTAACTACTGGCCGGTTCACCGAGTTCCAATCTGAATCGGCCGGTCCAGTCCGAGTTTTTCATCTATGCTTCTAGGTATGACTTGCAACAATCATATAAGATTTTATAATGCACAATATCTTTGTTTGTTAAAAATTGTAGTGTGATACTAAAGATCATACCTAAAATTTATTCGCCAAGATATGTATATAAATATATATATTCTTTTGTAGGTGTTGTGAGAATTAGGTAAGCCCTATAATACATAGCATCCAATGTTTCTTCTTTTCAAACCAAATTGAACGAGCAATGGTCATTGGGGCTCGTATTACAATCTTATGTAGCACGCGACAACGTCAATAAATTGAAGAAAGATCAACTTGAACAAATTGTTCAAGATCTAAAAAACCAAGTTTCTGTAAGTGATTCTTCTTTTTAATTCTTACTTCTATTATTTTTAAATCAAGTTGAGATTCAAACGAGGTAAATTAGTTATGGAGAGAAATGTAGACATGCCATATATTGGTTTTATAAGTTTTTTTTTCATTTGATTTTGGCTATGACTAAGATTTAGACTCAAGTCATTTAATCTTGGTTCAATTACTCTAAATTAATAATTTCTTGGAATGAACTTGGGTGTCTATTAATCTATTTCTTTACATATGTTAATCACTTATTAACCCTAGATATATAGCAAGGTAAATATGCTTCTTAGCATATACTTTTGTATGGCTTCTTTGTTTTAATGAGTTTTCTTACCATTTTGCATCAAATTTAGAAATCGGTCAAGGAGATGAAGGTTTTAAGTTGGACAAAGGTTGAGAGGAGAATTCTAGGTCCGATTTTGCTCTCGCTACTAGGCCATTATCTATCATTTTTTAGACAGAGAATGATGTCGCACGAGGCAAGGTGAGCTTGATGTGATTTTTTCCATAAGTTCATAGTGTAATTCTTAATTTTTGTTATGCTTCTTAGGTTTCAAGAAGGAATAAACTCGAGCAATTTTTTTTTTTTATGATTAAGAAATTATTTAAACTCTAAGCTAATTCCCTTGCTCTCCCCTGCAGACTACTAGGAGAAGAGGAAGAAGGACAACCAACAAGGTTGTGGGGAGTTATTGGTCTCTTATGAACTTCCACAAATTTATGTCCAAAATAACATTAACTTGGCAATGTTTGTATAGCTTTTTTCCTACCTTAGACCTTATCTTTGTTGAACTTTCTCTTATCCTACAAACATGTAGCTTAACTCATATTCATCTAATAAAAATTTGACTAGATTTATGATACACATACAAAATTAATTATGTGCATAGATAGATTTTTTATTATTCCTTATGGAAATTATTGTATAGACAATCCTATATAGGGAACTCAATACATGTCAAGCACATAATTCTCATGGGCTAGACACTTTACTAATCCTAATTTCTAATGAGTTGCATCAATAAACTACATTTGGTTTTTTTTTAGAAGAATATATTTTGGGGTGATTTTTGTTCACAACAAAAAAATGTTAAAATCTCATATAACATTGTCACTTACAACTTCATCTGGCTCATATCTCTTGGTATTAGTTTTTGAAGGATGTTTTTCAAAGATTATGAAGTTGACCACCTATAAGATTGAACGAAATGTACATGATGATTTTTTATGATGGTAGTACTGCATGAACAGAAGACAACACATAGACATAACACATTAATAATTATAATGAGCTATTACTTTTTTTTTATCATCAAGTATTATAATATTCAATCACAATCAGTATATAAATGAATTTCATTGATTGAACTTGTGTAATTTTGTTTTTCCATCACAATCTTTCAGGTTAGTTAGCTTATGAAAAATGTAACTAAGTGTTGGAGATTGTGCCCTAGGGCCAATCATTTTATAGATATGTTGTGAACATATCAATTAATTTATGGAGATAAATTAATGGTTATCATATTATTAGCATGTTTACTATGATAACAGTCCTTGATTAATTATG
>QANZ01052388.1:90699-111773 GCA_003254925.1 Chamaecrista fasciculata | reverse complement strand
TAATTTGAAATTCAATTCATGAAAGCCATATTATTATAATTTGGAATTATAATAATGCTCTAAAAATAATTATATACATGTATATATAAGGTGCTAGGCGCCTATTTTGAGACTACACAAGTGTAACCCTAATTTTTGGCAATTCATCTTCCTCCTTGTAGAGAGAGAGAGTGAAACTCGCCTTCTTCCTTGTAGAGAGAGAAATTCGACTTTTCTCCTAAAGAGTTAGAGAGAGAAAGTCGAGTTGGGAATTAGGGTTCTTGAGAGAAGAAGAACAAAAGGAGTTTTGTTGTTGTCTTCTGCTCTATTGCGCCACCTAGCCTGAATTCAGAGAAGGAGTTCCTGAGTTCAACAGCTGTAGATTCAATCCCAGTTTCTTTGGAGAAAGAAACAAGGAGGCTAGCACCTCGTGTTCGGGAAACTGTTCGTGTGGATTACCGGTGGAGGAAGGACGTGGAAACGGACTTCTAGACTCGCCAAGTTCAACCATCCGATTGAAAGCTTGAGGTATAACACTTTTCATATCTGGTTTTAAACTCAACTAGCGGATCTCAGGGTGGGTTTTCCTGGGGACCGCAAGTTTTTTTTGTTATAAGTTTTGCTTCCACTGCGTGTTTTCCCCGGGATTTCCCAACACTAAGACCATATAAGTTTCTTCCAATTAGTTGCCTAAATGAAGAAATGAATTTTAAATGTATAAAAATGTATATTTTCTTTTGAGTAAACTACCATTCGGGTCCCTGGATTATGTAGGCGCTACCAAATTGGTCCCCAAATTAACGAAATAGGCAAATAAGTCCTCAAATTTTACCAACGTTAGTCAAATTAGTCCTTCTGTGCACTCGCCGTTGCAAATAATGCTGACGTGGCTGTTAACTGCTTATGTGGCACGTCAGCAGTCGAAAATCTGAAAAAAAAAAAAAAATGCCAATTGTGTAGCATTTGCCACATAATCATTAATGTTTAAAAAAAAAACATTTCATCTCTTCTTCAAATTGGTCCCTTAGTTCAATTTTTATCCCATTATTTTCAATTCCCCCTCTTTTTAATCATCTTCATTCATTTTAGTCCCAAATCCTCAAAATAAAATTGTAAAGTGTCCCAAAACTCTTCCAAACATTCTAGTTTAGTCTTTAAAAGTATTAGAAATCCTAAAACCTAAACCATAAACCCCAAACTCTAAACGCTAAACCCTAAACCCTAAAATCATAAACCCCAAACCCTAAAAAACTCTAATTTGAGTAATTAGGTCCCTCGCCCATTCTTATCCCATTATTCTCAATTGCCCCTCTTTTCAACATCTTCATTCATTTTACTCCCAAATCCGTAAAATAAACTTGTAAAGTGTCCCAAAAATCTTCCAAAGATTCCAATTTAGTCCTTAAAAGTATTAAAAATCCTAAAACTTCAAACCTAAACCCCAAACCCTAAACCCTAAACCCTAAAACCCTAAAATCATAAACCTTAAAACCTAAAAAAATATGATTTTAGGAATTAGGTCTCTGGCGCATTTTTATCCCAATATTCTCAATTCCTCCTCTTTTTCATCATCCTCATTCATTTTAGTCCCAAATCCTCAAAATAAAATTGTAAAGTGTCCCAAAACTCTTCCAAACATTCCAATTTAGTCCTTAAAAGTATTAAAAACTCTAAAACCTAAACCATAAACCCCAAACTCTAAACCCTAAACCCTAAAATCTTAAACCCTAAACCCTAAAAAAATCTAATTTGAGTAATTAGGTCCCTCACCCATTCTTATCGCATTATTCTCAATTACCCCTCTTTTCATCATCTTCATTCATTTTAGTCCCAAATCCTCATAATAAACTTGTAAAGTGTCCCAAAACTCTTCCAAACCTTCCAACTTAGTCCTTAAAAGTATTAAAAATCCTAAAACTTAAAACCTAAACCCCAAACCCTAAGCGCCTACTTATTTGCCTATTTCATGCAGTACTACCATCATAAAAAATCATCATGTACATTTCGTTCAATCTTAGAGGTGGTCAACTTCATAATCTTTGAAAAACATCCTTCAAAAACAAATACCAAGAGACATGAGCCAGATGAAGTTGTAAGTGATAATGTTATATGAGATTTTAACAATTTTTTGTTGTGAACAAAAATCACCCCAAAATATATTCTTCTAAAAAAAACCAAATGTAGTTTATTGATGCAACTCATTAGAAAATAGGATCAGTAAAGTGTCTAGCCCATGAGAATTCTACCATTACACAATGCCTAACTTCTTTGCCGCCTCGGAGGCTAAAGTATCCATTTGAGCAAGATAGTGAGACTTCAAATTTTCCATCTCTTTCTCTGATGCCTTATTTTGCCTCTCAACATGTTCTGCAACCTTGCGGTAAACTTCTTCATGCCTCTATTGGTGCTCTTTCATCTGAGTCATGTTCGTCCCCTCAACCTCCCTCAACTGGGCGAAAAACGACTTCTCGGATCTTCTTAGTTGCGCCTCTTGGTCCCCCTTAAGGTTTTCCCTTTCTCGATCCATGGCTTCCCTTTCCTCAGCCAACTTGCTTTGCTCCTCGGCGAGTTGGGTCTCAAGGGTCGCCAAGGATGAAGAAAGCTTCTTCATTTTGCCATGGGATAAGGTAGTGTCTCGCTCAACGCTTATCCTTCTCTGCTTCTTTGCCTCAAGCGAAGCGGAGAGCCTATTCCTTTGGTCAAAAGCAAGCTCGATGCTCTCCTGGAGCTGATCTTGATTCATCCACCCCTCCCAAATTGGCTCATCCCTTCTCATCCTTCTCTTTGCACAGTATGAGGTAGTCTTGAAACGAACGGGTTTGAAATCACCAGCCATGCAGTCAGCTGGCACCAATCTTGAATCATCCTACCAGGTAACGCCTGCTGACCAAAATTTGAACAAAACGTTGTAGAGAACCAGCAATTGAAGGCATATCCCCGACACAAATAACGTTAACCGATGAAGCACCCCTATCATTTTGTTGAGATGGGTCTCTTCGGTTTAATTATAATTTGTTAAAAATACATTTTTACTCGAATTTTTTGTTGGTTAAATATATTTTAAGAGTTTTGAATATTCGTTCGATTAATATTTAAAATTAAGAGTAAATTACACTTTGGTACCCTGTGGTTTGGTCACATTCCACTTTGGTACCCTGTGGTTTAAAAAGTGACATTCAGGTACCCTGAACTTTAATCCCGTTAGAAAACTAACATATATTAACTATTTTGGGCCTATCTTCTAATTTTAATTTCTCAAAAGTTTTATTTCTTTACATGAAGGTCCTTTTGCTTTTATAAAATGTAAGAAAAAAAAATAAAGGGTTTGAATTGATTTCACCCAAAAACAAAGAAACAAAAACTTCTTCCTTCTCGGTCTTCTCTCTTCTCTGTCTTCTTTCCATCTTCTTCCTCCATTTCTCTTCTTCTTCCATCTCTTTCCCGAGGAATTCCCTATGTGAGCTTCAATCAAGTCAAACAATCAAAGCAAATTTTCTCTTCGGGATCTACTAAATTCCTAGGGATTCTTTTCCTCCTTCAATTTTTATTAGTCTCGTCACTGTAATTTTTCTCGAAAACTGCAGATTCCAATCGAATTTCGCTCCTCCTTCAACGGAATCTGGAAATGGAAACTCACTGAAGAATCACGCTTTACGATCAAATGTCCGCTGTCGACGACGACCACAACTCATTCGCCAGCTTGAATCTCGACGCCGCTGTCGCCATGGCGAACTACAAAAGAGCCGCCTCCGTCGCCACCGGCAGTCGAACCCTCCTCGACATAATCAAAGAAGGATCAGAAAGCATGGAGATCCTTCAAGAACAAGCTTCGCCTCAAATGAACTGGATCTTCTTGGTTCTCCACATCTCATACCCCCGCCTCGACAAGCGACTCAAATCTCTCCTCCGCCACGAGCACCTCCAGATCACATTCCTTCCAGCGAGACGGAGCGATGATGTTCAGAGACAGTTTCTCCGACGACGACGATTCAACTTGACGATTCGTGGAAAAACTTTGCTTTGATTGTTTGTTTTTTTTTGGGTAAAATCAATTCAAACCCGCCATTTTTTTCTTACATTTTAATCATATTATAGAAAGAAAAGGACCTTAATGTAAATAAATAAAACTTTTGGGAGATTAAAATTCAAAAATAGCCCCAAAAATGTCAAATTTTGTTAGTTTCCTAACGAAATTATAGTTGAGGGTACCAAAGTGTTCACGGAGAATACCACAAGCTACCAGAATATCACTTTTTAAACCATAGGGTACCAAAGTGAAATGTGACCCAACCACGAGGTACCAAAGTGTAGTTTACCGTAAAATTAATTTGATCATGATGTCATAAAATAGTTTGGCGTATTTTGCAAAATTGTATCATGAAAACTATTTTTGTTGGAGATTGTGCCCTAGCGCCAATCATTTTGAGAATATGTTTTGAACATATTGATTAATTTATGGAGATAAATTAATGGTTATCATATTATTAGCATGTTTACTATGATAGCATCCGTGATTAATTATGGGATAATTAATCTAAATCTGTCCCTGGTCGATTGTTTTCGTGGGAGCAAAAATGAACTAAGACCAGCATGACCGGTGTATAGAGATACATGCACTAGATGCTGAAACGAGAGTCATGGTGCAATTACGTAAGGGGTTACGAGTTGCTGGACTGACCCGGAGAGTCCTGCATGGGTTTAGTTATCAGCTTGCCTCTCCTGTACGCCTGTCACGACGCCTTAGACCTGAGGTCATCATTATTCAGGCGTAGCAGTTGTCAGACTTTGGCCTAGTCTAACGTTGCCCGTAGCAGGGTAGCCATAAGGGCTAGGTACGGGTTTGGTTAATTGTCGTGCTGAGGAATGTGGATTGGCCAAGATGGGATTTTGTCCCTCATTGAATGAGAGAAATCTAACTGGTGCCCTCGATGAGTCTGTCCAAGGAAATGCGTGGCCACGCTGGGAAATGGGACTTGCTCAAGAAGATCGAGAAAGTTATGGTTGGATTAAGGATGACTTTCCTGTGCCTTATCCAGAACCAAGATATCGTGTGACAATAGGGTCTATGACAAGGTGGTACTAAGGTTAAGTCGGTTTTGGTAAAAACGATAACTCACGTGTTTTGGGTAGTCGTGATGGCTTGTTAGAGTCCGCTCACGACTTGTAAGTCATAGAGATGGCTTGCTGCCAACTTCACGTGAGGCCTGCTGGGTCACACATGAGCAGGATCAGGACACCGCTTAAAGGGACACGAATTAGGGTTAATTCGTGGGTCACTCCGGTGACACAATTTAAGACATAGCAAAATGTCTGGGGCATTATGTCTTGTCTTAAGTAATCTACAGTTGTGATATATTTAAATTTGTAGGACAAGTTTAAATATATAATAATTGTTAAATGGTTAATAGGGATTAATCCATTTACAATTATAATATTAGGGAATAATAAATCAAATAAGGTTCCTAAAAGTTAGGAGATTATTGATTTATAAAATTCACCAATATTGGATAAGAGAGTGACGCCTCTTTTAGTGATTTTATTAATAAAAATTGTTTTATTAATTTAAATCATGAGTTTGAATTTGAATTTGATTCAAGATTTGAATTAAAGATATTATGGTAATATTTTAATTCAATAAAGAATTTAAATTCAAGATTCAAATTTGAATTAAAGATATTAAGGTAATATTTTAATTCAAAAAAAAACATTGGAAGATAATAAGTTGGTTAAGACTTCCTAAGAGTTAGGAATGTTTTTTGATTTATTAAATTCCTAAGGATAATAGAAGGCATATGGCGCATGGATTGAGGATCTTGGAAGATTTGATCTTCCAATTTGATTTTCCAAGTTTGCAATTTGAATTTGAATTAAAATATTATGATAATATTTTAATTAGATATTCAAGTCATAAAATATGATATTATTGTAATGTCATGATTTTATAATTATAAAATTCCATATTTTTGGTAATTATAAGCAAAAAAAGTCGCCTAGCCCATGACACAAGTGAAACCCTAATTTCATTTGGCAATTTCGTCTTCCTCCTTGTAGAGAGAGAGAGAGAAAATCGCCTCCTTGCTTCCTAGGGAGAGAATTCGAATTTTCCTAAGAGTTAGTGAGAAATTCAAGTTGTAGGATTATTAGGGTTTTGAGAGAAGAAAAACAAAAGGAGTTTTGTTGTTGTCTTCTCCACTTTTGCGCCACCATCAATTTGGTTCAAGAAGGAGTTCTTGAATCAAAAACTCTGTAGATTCAGTTCGCTGGTTTCTTTGGAGAAAGGAACGGAAGGCTAGCACCTTGGTGTTCGATAAACTGTTCGTGTGGATTACCGGTGGAGGAAGGACGCTGATAGTGGACTTCTCGAACTCGCCTGAGTACAACCAAGCCGATTGAAATTTTGAGGTATACCACTTATCTAACGAGGTTTTAAATTCAACTAACGGATCTCAGGTGGGAAATCTTGGGCAGCGCATAAAATTTTTGTTTATACTTTTGCTTCCGCCACGTGTTTTGCTCCGAGATTTCCCAACAATTTTTGTATAAGTATATTAGTAATACTGGAGAGCTTTGTTTTTAATTTATGAAAGATAAAAATATTACACTTATAACAAGTAATAACAATAACAACTATTTTACCATTTTGAATTTTTAAAGAACAAACAATAAATATACTAAATAACTAAATAGTATCAAGTGCTCATTTTTTTTTTCAATTTATGTTGCACATTTGCTATTTTAATTTGAACCAAATGATGGTTCACAAGTTCGGATAGGTCATTATTGAGGTTGGATCCACTGCAGTGTGTTTCCCTCCAAATCCACTACAGTGGCATGCAGTATGCATTGGGAGCCGTTGGACCAAATCTAGTTCTTTTATATTCAGCCACGTCATCATATGTTCTATAAGTGAAACGGTGCACACTGTTAAGCAATTTTTTTTAAGGCAAAAGACCCTTTCGTGCCTCTAAAATTTGCTGTCATTTTTAGTTATGCCCCTAACGTTTCATTTGTGTCAGTTGTGCCCCCGATGTGAAACGTTAGTTTCAATTATGCCCCCAACTTTGACTCAATGCTAATGTGTCAATTTTTTTACTTATTTGTCAATTTTTTCTTTCTGAATTGAACATGTGGCAAGATGACTGGATAAATAAAACATCCCTGATTTATTTTTTATCCACCATGGCATTTCCTACGTGGTTTTACATTCACTAAACCAAAAAATTACTTCGTCTTTTCATCTTCATCTACGCAGGCTGCGAGCGAAGCAAACCCTAAATTTTTTTGACATCTTCATCTTCATCTTCGCAAGCCTTATACTAGTCAAAAACCCTAAATTTCCCTAGCTTTCTTCACCTTCGTGTGCGCAAGAGCAGGAGTCGAAAACGTAAAACCCTAAACTTTATTCACCTTTAGCACGATTTTGACTTGTAATTTCTCCATAGGGAGAAGCAATTTAGCTGGGAGGTTTCATATTTCAGACGATTTCGACATGTACATCTTAGCCCCCATCATCATGTTTTCTCTCTTTTCATTTAAGTGCTTTAAGCTTCTTTGCAGGGACTAAACTGAAGTTTCAGAGGAATTTCTCTGGTTACATCTTGAATTTTAACTTTGGGCCTAACTTTAGGCCAAATTGAGTCAGCGAAAATTATAGATTATTCCTTTTGAATTACAGTTTAGTCCTAAAACCTTTAAATTTCATTCATTTTAGTCCCAAGTTCTAGAAACAACATTGCAAAGTGTCCCAAAATTCCTCCAAACACTCTAGTTTAGTCCCTAAACCATAGATTTCTCAGAAATTGCACCAAAAATGCAAAGAAAATGGGAACGAAGCAAAAATGCAGGGACTAAACTACAATTGCAGAAAAGTTTCAAACTCACCCAAAAACTCACTGATTTCACCAGAAATGCACGAGAATGATATGAGACACAAAGAAAACAGAAATTACAAGTCGAAATCGTGTTGTTGCCTCGCGAAGGTGAAGCAAGCTCGGGAAATTTAGGGTTTTCAACTCGTCTTCTTGGTTTCTTCACGAGGATGAAGATGGAGATGTCAAATAAAGATGTCAAATAATTTTAGGGTTTACTCTCACCCTGCGTAGAAGAAGATGAAAAGATGAAGTAATTTTTAGGTTTAGTGAATGTAAAGCCACATAGAAAATAACAAGGTGGATAAAAAATAAATCAGAGATGTTTTATTTATCCAGTCATGTGCCACTTGTACAATTCAAAGAAAATGACATATAAGCAAAAAAATTGAGACATCAGCATTAAGTCAAAGTTGGGGGCATAATTGAAACTAACGTTTCACATTGGGGGCACAACTGAGACAAATGAAACGTTAGGGGCATAACTGAAAATGACCGCAAACGTTAGGGGCACGAAAGGGTCTTTTGCCTTTTTTTTAATTTCATTCGAACCAACTGTGCCAAACAGACGCAAACAAAGACCTTTGCGAGACTGAAGAGAAATGCAAGTTGGCTGACAATTTCTAGAAAAGCTTCATCACCATTACATTGCATATATAATACACAGAAAAGCTTATAATTTATGGAAAGACCTTGCAAGTTAATAAAAGTTATACTAAACAATTATTTATTCACATTTGCAGGGAAGCAGCACTTTCATTCCAAAATATCAATATTGAGATTGAAATACAAATTGATAATCAGATGAGGGAAAACAAAAGTAGTAAAAATTCGAAGAATGGCTATATATGGACCAAACTATAAAGCTTCATGATAAACAGAATGTTGAATATTGGGTTATGCAATATGACTCGCTATATTCTCAAACCCTTGATCCAAAACCCCAAAATCTCCATTGAGATAAACTATTTGAGTGCCACTATTGCTTTGCAAGAGATTTCTCAATCAGAAGGTGGCTCTTTGATATCACGTGTCTTTAATCTCATAATAGATTGATCTTGGCTTGGTCATTGCCGTTGTCGTCGTTTCTAGTGATGCCATTGCCGTTGCGAGAAACCATGGTTGAAGAGGAAGAAGGGAGGCCATGGCAAAGAGTGAAATGTGAGTTTCACTAGAGGAAATAAAGTTACGTGTCCATTTGTAGACAGAGGAAGATTAATCTAATGGCTGTGATTCAGTACTACAGTCCATTGCAGTAGATTTGGTGGCCAATCCACCTCAATGGATCCATCCTCGTCAATATTCTAACTTTCAATATTAACATTTTATATATAAAAAATATTAAACGTTTCTTTACATAAATATATTAAAGTGTCATTGATGATGCTGTCCTAGATAGGTCACTATTCCTACATCAACTTTCTTTTATAAAAATAATATTAAATAAATAAAATGGCTTGTGAGTTTTAATATTTTCTTTTTGTTAAATTACACTAAAATTTATTGAGTTTTAATTCATGGGAGAAAAATTATTTCGGAACTTTAAAACTTGATAGACAGATTGCAAGAGTTTATAACATTGCTCACTCAGGGCTGTAGAGTTTTAAAATTGGATAGGCAAAACCCTTTGAATTTTCAACTTTGCTCAATTAAAATCCCCAAATAACTTCACTTTTTTTTTTTGGAAAATCCATGAGTTCAAAGAGAAAAAAAATGAAAAGTTCCAGAAAATTATTTATGAAGTTTTGAAACTCAAGAATTCTAAGTAAATGTGAAATAAAACTTAAAAAATCGCTGTCAAATTTTGAAAATTCTAGAGTATTTTCTATCTCTAACTTAAAATTCAATGGATCTTCTACAAGAAAATGGGTTTTTTGCAGCGACCTTTTTGCAGCGATACAGATATTGCTACGAAAAGTAGGGCTTCTGCAGCGACTAAAATTTGTCCCTGCTAATAGACATATTTTGTAGCGACTTAAAATATCGCTGCAGAAAGTGTAGGTATTAGCAGCGACTTTAGCAAAGTTGCTGCCAATACTTGTCCGCGAAAGTTTAAAATTTTGGTGCGAAAACTATAGGCAGCGAATGAATGGAAGTCGCTGCTAATAACATTCAGCAGCGACGAAGCCGCTACTAAAAGCATGCAGTTCAGCAGCGACATCCGGAGTTTCGCTACTAATGGTTATTCAACAAAATAAAAAAAATTGGTGCTAATTTAGTTTTCATTAATTTAGGGGTAAAATTAAATCAGTTATTTCAATAATTCAAGGACTACAATGACAATACTCATAGATATGAATTAATGAGAGGATTTGCATTTTGTGTAGTTAGTTTATAGTATTATGATATTTGATTATTGAAGAATGAGGAGGAATTAATGTATGAATGGATGAAAAAATTAAAAAATATAAAATGGAATTTTAATCTTGAGATGTTAAATAGTATAGCTTACTCTAAAAAAGCTTTGGTAAATGGTTATAACTTATGATATTTGGCATTATACATAGATACATAGAGAAATCTTGTACGCAGGCATATAGAATCTGTCCAAAAGAAAAACAAAGGCCAAACCACTCAGAAGTTTTATTTAATTTGTTGGTGGAGCAAGTGATTGGTGGATTCAAACATGAAAGACATAAACAATTATGTTTTCTCTTTTGGTGGGTCATTTTGACACTTTGACTGGATTGCTCCTATGGAAGAAGGTTGGGACCATCTCCCACAATTATCCCTACTCTTTCCAATTTTTTTTATGATTAAAAACTATATATATTGGAATTTAACTTGAGATGATTAAAATTAGAATTTGATCTGTGTTATATGTCATAAAAAATAGCAGTAGACATGAAAATTTGATCTGTGTTATATTATTATGAGCTGAGTGTTACTATGTCAATTTGGAGTTTTGGTTTTTTGGGTATATGATATGATTTATATGACTTTGCATATTATTAAAATTGGGTTTTACTATTTGCATATTATTGAATCTATGCTAAATTGTTATCATTATTCTTTTGTAGGGACAATTTCAGCCACCACTTCCATCTAATATTAGGAGATCAAATAATGAAGGCTAAGAAAGTTGAGCATTTTAAAGTTTCAGAAGATGACTGGAAATTTCTATATGTTGTTGAAGCTAAAAACTTTATGTTTATTTTGACTTGGATATGTTAGCTCTATGTTTTAAGACATGTCTACTCTATATTTTTGGATTTGAATGTTAGTATTCTATTATTATGTTGGATTTGAATGTTAGTATTCTATGTATGATGTTGGATTTAGAGAATTGTTTTTAAACATATGGATATACATTTTAAGAAAAAAATTGTTATTAAGGATAAATATTATATATATATAAATAATTGTGAAAAAAAAAAAATAAAGTTTTTGCAGTGACAAAAGGTTGCTGCAATAGACCCTTTTGCAGCGACATTAAAATTCGCTACAAACAAAGGTTCTTTGGTAGCAAAGATAAAATCGCTGCAATTTTTATTTTTGCAGCGACAAAAGCATTGCTGCAATAGACCTTTTTGCAGCAATGCTTAATTTGCTGCCCAAAAAGACCTTTTGTAGCAAATAAATCGCTGCCAAAGAGTATCTTTTGCAGCGACAACATCGTTGCAGAAGCATATGCTTTTGTGGCGACACTTTAATCCACGAAATTTGTTGGAGTTTTTGCAACAAACATGTCGCTGCAATTCCTCTTTTTTTGCAGCGATCTTATCGCTGCAAAATGAAGGGTTTTGGCAGCGAAATATTTGGTCGCTGCAAAAACCTTTTGCGACGGAGCTTCTTGCAGCGACTTTGCAGCGACCATTATGTCGCTGCAAATAACCTTTTGCAGCGATTTTGGAGCTATTGGCGACGAAAATCGTCGCTGCAAAAAGTCTAATTTCTTGTAGTGTAATTTAGCCAAAATTTTGTATAGATATTTTGGAAAAAAATCAAAACAATTTATTTTTCTTTTGATATTAGATTTTATAGTATTAAAGTAAAGATTTTACCCTAAATTTATTCAACAAAAAATATATATAATCTTCTTATACAACCATATCAACAATATCATCTCATGCATTCAAATTCTAAGAAGAGGAAATGAGATTTGACAAAGTCTTTGGAGAAGATCAAGATGAAGAGGATGAGGATGCTCTACGGATGAGACTAACACAAAGGCCATTTATCAATCTTTAATCATCAAATCAATGATGTACCAAAGGTATTTATCTATGTGAGTAAACTAACAATTCAGTCTCTGAAAGATCTTCGAGTTGAAACCTCAATCTATCAAGGATTAAATTGTGTATTTCATCTCTGTGATTTTTTAACTACCTAAATGTTAGTTTACTCTATCTATATTCTGCAAGTGCCAATGTAATTTCCTTCCCTTTAATGGTTTTTTATTTTTCTTCTTATTTATTGTCTCCAATGGTATAATCTATAATTTCTATGTCCATTATTATTGGATGTGCAGGAACAAGGCGTGGAGGGCTTGGTATTGGGCAAAGGAAGAAGGAGGAGAAGACAATGATGAGGGATTGAGTTTGTGTGTCTGTTCTTCTTCTCATGCAATGATGTCATCATCATCAATTCTTTCTCTTTGCACCTAATTTGAGTATATGTCATCTCCTCAATCTATGTATTTGAATTCTTTTGGTTGGAAGAATGATGCTGACATAGAAAAGCAGATGAAGGAGAAGAAAGAAGAAGAGCTTTTCGACAGATGGCCAAGTTAACGAAATTAGTGGCTTTTTACTTTAGCTTTGTTATTTTCAATTCTTATGTTCTAAAATTTTAGGTAGATGTGCTTCAAAAGATTAAAAATGTATGATTCATTTACATGTTCATATCATTCACAAAAAAAACTTTTATTTCTCTCTTATAGTTACCTTTTACTCACAATTGTGTACAAAAGCTTTATATATCTATAAATTAAATTGTGATTGTTGTTATTTTTATTAATGTTCATGTGAAACAAATTAAATTGTGATGGTATATATTATTATCTCATTCAAAGAAAAACTTGAACATATATATATATACATCTTATTTTTATTTAAATTGAAATAAACACATTTAACAAAACTGGTGTGAATTTGTTATCGACATCAAAATAAAAATTTACATATAGAGATTTTATAACCGGTGTTTGATATTTACGTTATGAAAAGTTTTGTTAATCAATCATTGTACGAAATCTTGTTATACTTAACTAACAATAAATAATTGCTTTGAATGATAAATATTTTAATCTCAATTGACAAAGTTTCACCAAATTTACTCCCCTAACCATTGTTGTTGGTTAATCATAAAAACACATGACCCATATGTACAATACAATAATCTAAAAAGTTTTTAAAATTGTATAAAAAAATGTTTTCAAAAAAATAAAATCTGTGTAAGAGACAAAATAAAAAATCAAATGGAAAATAATATCTAGAAACAAGAATATATACAAATAGTATACTCTTTTAGTATATAAAAAAAATGTTAATTAGTATATAATTTTGTTACTTCAGGGACTAAACTATATGTTATTGCAAAAAAAAAACTAAAAGGCTTGATTGGTAGTTTATAGGAAAGTGGGAGAGGGTAGTCATTAAAGGGTAAAAAAGGTGGGAAGGAATGGGTTGGTTGGGTGAGATAAACCACCCCATTGATTGAGAGTTTAATAGGAAAAAAGGAATGGTAAACCATTCTCCATTGATTGGATATTGTAATATTATTAATGGTGTAATATATTAAAATTTGAAGTTTTCAGTAATAACTTTATGAAGAGAGATAATAAATATATATCTTTAAAATTTAAAAGTATGATAAGGTTTAAAGTGGAAATAAAAAGTATTGAAGTTCCAAACCATCTCAAACCCTTCAATTCGGAGGCTTTGAAAATATAAGCCTTTGAGTGATTTATGATGATATTGTTAGAAAATAATAAGTAGAAGAAAGAGATAGATAGATGAATAGAAATTAATGTATGTCTTTGAGGCGTGAAAGAACACTATCCTTAAAGAGTGATTGCCTATACACCAGGGAAAAATAGGCAAGCCCCTTCCAAGATACAACAAAGCCTTTGAATTGAATTTTTTGAACTTTTTCATGGTATATCTTGTCTTACATCTTATGTGATATGGATCACTATTTATAATTGACCAAGAGAATCCATAAGATATGTCTTTTCAGTTGAAAGATGTATTCATTAACTACTAATAGACACTATCTAAAAGTTAGATCTCTTGTATCTATTAATAATTGAAAGACACCACTTGATAGATGTATCTTTTCAAAAGAAATGATATGTCTATTAATTATTAATTGACACCTTTTAAAATGATTTCTTATGTCTTTTGATGAAACCAATCATATAAACATAATTAATTTAATATATTAACATATTAAATTAATTATTCATTATAAATAGACTTTTATTTATTTTATCCAAAATAACCTCGTTGATAATATTATAAACTATCTAACAGGTATGCAAACCATCCTAATCCACTCCACGCCACTCATTAATTAAACTAACAATCAAAGGCTTAAAATGACATTTTCTAGATAAAATGCCATGACATTACAACAACAAATATGTCACGACCCTCTAATGGAATCCGTGATCGGCACTGTTAGTCAGGATGCACAAGGAAAATATACCTAGAGGGGGGTGAATTGGTATTTAAAAAACTTTTTCTAAGTTAAAAACAAGTTTTAACAGAGTATAGGAGGTATACGAACGAATCAGACTTTTCAAGAAGAATATAGAAGGTGTTTTCTTACAAAGAGATAGGTTCGCACACAAAGGTGAATGTCACAAAGACTAATCCCACAAAGGGTTCTCACAAAGAGATTTCGCACTTAGCACTTAGCAATAGCTTGACACTTAGTCTCACTTGACACTTAGTCTAGCAGCTTCATCATTTGAATTCTTCAGATTTTATAGAGATCAGCTTTTCAGCAGCTTGATATGGAAATGTTCTTCAGCTTTGAATACTCCAACGGCTAGGAACAATAGTATCTTCAACATATTTGATTTGTCTTTCGCCTTCTTTAGAGTCATGACTGAATTTTTAGGTTGCTCATCTAATAATAATGACATATAGACGTTGAGCTTTAATCAGCATGGTCAGAATATGAAAGTTTGAAAACATTCCTTACAATAGTTCCTTGACCTGCGGAATAGGAGCAATTAGCAGAAATCTTTCCAAAAATAGATTTAACAATAAATAATAATATCAACGGTTAGCTTAGAACTTTCCCAATATGTATAACACAAAGTTATTGCAATGAGGCACGTTTTGCACTTGAAATGAATCAGATATAATGATCATAGCAAAACTTAGAAAGATTCCTAAATAGTTCCTTCAATCATAGGGATAATTAAGGAACAGGAATAATTCTGAAGATTTCTTTCCTTCTTGAGATAGATTAACACATAATCACTGATTATACATTAAATGTAATTCTAATCTTACTCAATAATGATCTCTTAATTATGTCGCACTATATAAAGCAATAATCCGAGGCATAAATAATTTTTCAAATTAAAACTTTATTATAATACATCGAGACAAGCCAACATATATATATATATATTCACAAAGAATTTTTGGCAATTATCAAAACACATATATTTAATAAAATAAACAAATACTAATCGTTATTCTCTAAACCTAATCTTGATTTATTTTATATTCTAGCACTTAATTAATTAAAATAAATCTATACAAAATTTATCCCAACAATTTCCCCCTTTTTGATAATGGCAAAAATTCAAACAAGTTTGCATATCAAAAGGTTGAGGTCTTGAGGAATCAGAGCGCAAAAACAAAAAACAATAAAAGAAATCAAAAATAGAGTTTTATAAAGATATAAACTGTTTATGTCTTGAAACTAGTCCTATGAACAAGTCCTATAAAGCAATCTTATAGACTAATCCTAGGTGATAAAATTTGAGGATTTCTCCCCCTATCAAAAACAAAATATGCACACACATAAAGAACTATCTTGAAACATGTACATAGCATATAAATGAAAATAAAAACACTGTCAAAGCATATAAGTACAGAAAACATATATCTATACAGAGCATGCATATATTAGGAATAACTATCAGGATCAGATCAATATAAAACATATGTAAAACATATATAGGATCAGAGCAACATATATAGGATCAGAGCATAAAAGATAAAAACATATATAAACATATATAGGATCAAAGCATAAAAGATAAAAACATATATAATCATATCAGAATTGATCCTTTCTCACTCAGAGAAACCAATAGCAAACTTGGTTCTTAATCTTCTCCCCCTTTTTACATGATCAAAAAGGGTTCCTGCAGGAGTTATTAGCACAGAGCATATATAGGTATAGTTCGCAGGAGAGATATAAAACTGAAACATTCATAACATAGGGAGCCTAAGGGCTCTCAAATATCCAGAACAGTAAAACCAAGGTTCAGAGCATAGAAACTTAAAAATTATCCGATACAGTCATCCCAAAATGAAATTAAAACAAACTAAAAACAGAAAACATGAGGACATGAAATGGAATGCATGAGGAATGGTGTTAAGGATGGATTATGAGTGAGGATGGTTTATGGATAGAGGATGGATTATGAGAGGCTTGAGAGAGGCTTATTGTGGTTGAGGACGAATGGTTTGTAATGGATAGGCAAAGGTTGGTAAGACTTGGGCTGTGGATGGTGAAGCTTGGGTTGTGGATGGTTAAACGTGAAAAGGTTTCACTTTCTCATCTTCGTCACTGTCGGTCTCAAAGAACTCATACTCAACAAGTCCTTGATGAGCAATTTTGAGCTTATTCCACATTTCCTCGGCAGTTTTGCACTTGGATACTCGTTCTAGTTCATAAACGTTCAAAGCAAAATGCAGATAATAGATAGCTCTAACATTGAGCTCTCTCTTAGTGTATTCTTCTTTGTTCTATGCTTTTGAATCTCCAGTGATTTTCTTCGTTTCCAGTGGTCCTTTTCTGATTATCTGCCAGACTTGTTCATCTGTTGCCTTTAGGAACCAAATCATTCTGATCTTCTAGGAAGCATAGTTGATACCATCAAAGTAGGGAGGAACATCCACAGGATATCCTATCTTCTCAAATGAATTGGCATTGTCGGAATTCGATTCGTTGATCTCCATAGGATCCATGACGAAGGTATAAGAGTTTTTTATTCAGGATGGATAAAGAGATACAGAAAGGTATACATATTGGAGCAAGACGAAGGATAAGGGTTGATGCGATGGATGATGTGAGATGCAATGCAAACACGTAGATTATAAAGAGTTGAGGAGAAAATCGAATAAGGGATAAGTTTTGTGAATAGGGAAATAAGAATTCAAGATTGATCTTGATTATCAATTCCTTAAGAACAAATCCTTCCTTTTTCGAGGAAATCCTTCTCTTTAATGCATACAAGCAATCAAACATCTAAACACATATGAGGTTACTAATCAGCTAATCATGCAATCTAATCACTCATATACAAGATTAATAATCAGCAAGCTAATCTTCATATAATCACTCATTACTAAAAGAAATATCATCATGCAATCATAACACAATTACTTAAAACATTGTCTGAGATATGTTCTTACTAATCACATAATCACTTATCATCATACAATCAAATATCATAAATATGAATCACACAGATTTCATAAACATGCATATACTTGAACACATAGCGTTAAACACATCATCATGCATACACAGATTACGATTAATGTTTAGGCACATAGTCATGCTCAAGCAAGACATCACTTATGATGCTAGGATCAGTACCACATACTAATCACAAATATGGATTGACCGCACCCGTCGCTAGGTGGCCAAAATACCGGAATAAAGTGCACTATAGTGGTGCAATCCGAGTCGATCTCTCGAGGAACTTTTGTGCAAGGTTTAAAAGCAAACAATACCGAATTAACACTAATTGGGAGAAAGCAACAGAAATTTTGTTCTTTGATTGTTTTCTATGACCTAAGGCGATAATTAAATAAAGCAATAAATGTTTTTGTGTTTTTGATTTAAAAGATTGAATTGAAAGAAACAATAATACGAATAGATTAACCAAATTGAGAAAGCACCCGATAGAGCAATTGGATTAAGCAATCATTACTAATAAAGATAAATGGAGTATTCCCACACAAATCATCCTAAGATAGTCACTAACAACTTAATGACCTAGATTAACAACCCTATCATGCAAACATCTTAAACAAGATAGATCCACAAAAAGTATTGAAAACCTCATTCAATTGATGATAAACGAAGATTAAGAACCATAATCTTTATAACAATAAACATTGTCAAAGCGGTATATCTATAATTATAACCAAACTAGTGTAAACTCAAGGGTTACAATCAAGATATAATCAAACAATAAAACCGAGTTCCTAATAAAAAATCAGAATACCAAAAAGTTCTCAGGTTCAACTAGAATTCAAGAACAATAAAGTAAATCCTAATTCTAGTGTGAGAAAAACTCCCTAATGATGAAACCCTAGTTCATGCTTTGCTCCAATGCTCCTCCGGGTATGAGTATCTAGCCGCTCATGGTTGACAGATGAACAACTTCAGAATCTGCTGCCATAATCTCAAGAGAAGCTTCACACGATAAACCGAATTGCTAACCGGGATACGGAATGTGTAAAACTCTCTCTCAAGTAGTGTGTAGCCTCTCTTTGACCTCTAGACCCTCTGCATATGCTATTTTCGGCGCTTCCCCAAAGAAATTTAGGTCTGAATCATCCAAATCGGGCTTGGGCCTGTTTAATTAAGAATTGTCGCGAACCCGCCGCGGACCCGCCTCGGCTATACGTGGCGGCGGTTCCGGCGGCGGTTTTTCCAGCAACTTTAGTTCGCTTTCAGTTTGGTCCCTGACTCGTCTCCAAACATCCTTGAGCCTTCCTCGAAGTAATTCAGCACTTTGGACTTCATTAAAACCTATCAAGAACATCGAGAAACTAAGTGAACTCTCAGGATAATAAGGATCAATCAAGTAATAAAGATTAAACCCGAGAAAACCACTCGATTAATCACAAAATAGTTCAAATAATCATCAAACCTCAAGGCATCATATTTCATCATAAAAGGACATAAAGGCATGCAAATGAATCCCAAATGAATATAAAATGCCCTAAAATGTCTCTAAAATACATGATGAAATATGGTAAGATCAACTCCCCCACACTTTAATCTTTGCACTCCTGGGCAAAGCTGTCAGGAAAGAGCAGAAAACAAGGATGCAAAAGAATTAAGAGAGTATCAACCCCACTCAACAAATGGCGGAAGAAAACCAAAGCAACTTAGATCATGAGACAATTAATCAACTGAGCATGCCAAGCAACCTAAGAATCTCCAATAGACCAATCCAAAAGTGTATCACTCACTCACATAGCAGGGAAAATTTACTCTCAAATCCTTGAAACGAGCCTCTACCATAGGCTTGAAATAACTCTACAATCTCCACTATAAATGCAATGATTCAAAAACTCAAGAGGACTTTAGAGGGTTGTAATGTTGGAAAAGGTTAAAAGATGGAAAAATTTAAACAGAGAAACAAAATGGAAGAGAGAAGAAAATGGTAGCAAATGAGCACAAAAGAAAAGTTAAGCTGCATACTAGTCAATGAATTCCAAATTTTTAGCATTTAAAACCTACCACTCTTTAAGACGAACTCCAATCCTCAACCAACCAAAAATTGCACAAGCTTTCTCTTTCTTTTTTTTTTCTTGAGTCTTTGACTCTTATTTGGCGCCATAAACTTGCCTTAGCTTCTTAATGTACTTCCTTTATCAACTTGAAGCTTTAAAAGGCACAAATTCTTTTTTTTATTTATTATTATTATTTTTATTTTTTTTATTTACTTGGCAATTCAAACCCATGAGGAGAGAAGCAAAAAGAAGAGTGTTGGGCAAACAAAATGCTAATTTAAAATTCAAAAACTAATGACAGCAAGCTTAGATAATTAAGGCTCAAAGGGGGTGACGAATGGTAATGATGTTCGGGCTTGTGTATGGGAAGTAAAGGTAGAAGAAAAATGCCTCCATCATAGTCCAAAAACCAATGCATATGAAGCTTTGATAAAGAGTGAAATCAAGTTCTAGAGAAAACTCATCACAAGGATTAAAATGACACTCATATGAAATGAACAATTAGGCTCAAAATCTTCCAATAGGGTTAATAAGGTGGCACTCAATTGATCTTTGGATGAATTCAAAGGAAACAATGGCATGATCACAATTAACGAAATGCTCAGAAGTCTAAAGAAGCAAAAGTTAACCACTTTCACATGTGAGCAGAATATGACCAATTAACTCAAAAGCATAATCAAAATCTTCTCAAACTTGAAAAATTCACCAAGGAGTTAAAAACTAAAATGTGGGTTCATATGATATTTCAAACCTGAACTGGAAATCTATGGAAAGCTGAATGCCAGAAATTAGAGATGAACGTCAGAAAACTCCTTCAAATGCATTTAAACATGTCTATGATAGGCAAACAGAGTTCCAAAAATCAAGATAAACTGTCAAAACATAAATCCAGCTCAAAAGATCACAGAAATGCCTTAAAGTTTGAAAAATTGTCAAAAATGTCACAGTCAAGGAACTAGCAGCCAAAATCAGACAAAATAAACCAATATGAACGAACTCACACTCCCCCACACTTTAAACTTTGCAGTGTCCTCAGTGCAAGAACACTACAAAATAAAAACTAGGGGAAGAAAAGAAGCAAGTAGCTGCACAGAAAGCAGAACCCAGGAACAAAAGGAGAACCTGTAATATATCATCAAAAGAGTAAGAACCAACAGGTCTAAACTCAACTAAATCAAACATAAAACATCACCAAGGGGGTTCTCAACGCACCAAATCCTAAAAAAAAACAAAATAAAACTGAACAAAATAAAATAACAAAAACTGAAATCAAAACCTACATCTACTCATCTCCCCTACACTTATCTCACATTTTAATTCAAAACAATAGATAAGAGATAAGGAAGGGAAAGAAACAACTTGAAGCTTAATCTGGCTTCAAATTCTGTTTGAAAATCCAGAGGGGTTGTAAGCGTCTCTGCTGCAGGGAACCCAGGGTGTTCCCCTCCCTCTGAGTACGAAGCTCCTCGAGTCTTGCTTCCTCCACACCTATACCACAAACAAAGACATGATCATATATGCAATAAGAAACATGAAAGGTGTGCAAAGGAATAAC
>QANZ01052388.1:77841-89412 GCA_003254925.1 Chamaecrista fasciculata | reverse complement strand
ACTAATAAAGATAAATGGAGTATTCCCACACAAATCATCCTAAGATAGTCACTAACAACTTAATGACCTAGATTAACAACCCTATCATGCAAACATCTTAAACAAGATAGATCCACAACAAGTATTGAAAACCTCATTCAATTGATGATAAACGAAGATCAAGAACCATAATCTTTATAACAATAAACATTGTCAAAGCGGTATATCTATAATTATAACCAAACTAGTTTAAACTCAAGGGTTACAATCAAGATATAATCAAACAATAAAACCGAGTTCCTAATCAAAAATCAGAATACCAAAAAGTTCTCAGGTTCAACTAGAATTCAAGAACAATAAAGTAAATCCTAATTCTAGTGTGAGAAAAACTCCCTAATGATGAAACTCTAGTTCATGCTTTGCTCCAATGCTCCTCCGGGTATGAGTATCTAGCCGCTCATGGTTGACAGATGAACAACTTCAGAATCTGCTGCCATAATCTCAAGAGAAGCTTCACACGATAAACCGAATTGCTAACCGGGATACGGAATGTGTAAAACTCTCTCTCAAGTAGTGTGTAGCCTCTCTTTGACCTCTAGACCCTCTGCATATGCTATTTTCGGCGCTTCTCCAAAGAAATTTAGGTCTGAATCATCCAAATCGGGCTTGGGCCTGTTTAATTAAGAATTGTCACGAACCCGCCGCGGCTATACGTGGCGGCGGTTCCGGCGGCGGTTTTTCCAGCAACTTTAGTTCGCTTTCAGTTTGGTCCCTGACTCGTCTCCAAACATCCTTGAGCCTTCCTCGAAGTAATTCAGCACTTTGGACTTCATTAAAACCTATCAAGAACATCGAGAAACTAAGTGAACTCTCAGGATAAAAAGGATCAATCAAGTAATAAAGATTAAACCCGAGAAAACCACTCAATTAATCACAAAATAGTTCAAATAATCATCAAACCTCAAGGCATCATATTTCATCATAAAAGGACATAAAGGCATGCAAATGAATCCCAAATGAATATAAAATGCCCTAAAATGTCTCTAAAATACATGATGAAATATGGTAAGATCATGGATAGAAAACAAATAATCATACGAACAAAAATTAAAGTCACATGCATTTTAATAAAATTAAAGACATATATTCATGCACACTTAATCATACGAGCAAAATTAACTTCCCATTCAATCATGTATTTTAATACTCACATACACAAATTATCATCTAATCTTCACACAAATTAAAATTAAAATAAACTTCACATGCAATCATACCAAAAATAAAATCACAAAATCAATTTAATATCACACATACAAGCAAAAATCAAACAAACAAATAATCAAACAATCAGAGTAAAAATAAATTTAAATAAATACATTATACCGTTATTGAGCACACAGTTCTTATAAGGAACTGTTTTCAGATGTCTTCCAGCATTCCTAGCTCTCTTCTTATTCTAAAGAAGCTTTCATTTGGCAAAGGTTTTGTCAATATGTCCGCCAATTGATTTTCAGTAGGAATGAATTCTAGCTCAATGTTTCCTTTGAGAACATGATCTCTTAGGAAATCATGTCTGATCTCAATGTGTTTGGTCTTTGAATGTTGTATAGGATTCCTTGAGATATTGATAGCGCTTGTATTGTCACACTTGATAGGAACCTTCTCAAAATTTAGACCAAGGTCTCTGAGTTGTTGGATCATCCACATGATTTGTGCACAACAACTTCCAGTAGAGATGTATTCAGCTTCAGCTGTTGATAATGCAACTGAGGTTTGCTTCTTACTAAACCAGGATATCAAACAATGTCCAAGGAACTGACAAGTTCCTGAGGTACTCTTCCTGTCTAGCTTACATCCAGCAAAGTCAGCATCAGAATATCCCAATAAATCACAGTTATTCTCCTTAGGATACCATAGGCCATATCTTTCAGTTCCTGCAAGGTACTTAAGAATTCTCTTCACAGCTGTTAGATGAGATTCCTTAGGATCACTTTGGAATCTTGCAAATAAGCACACAGAGAAAATAATATCTGGTCTACTTGCAGTAAGATACAACAAAGAACCAATCATTCCTCGATATACCTTTTGATCTACACTTTTACCTTGAGGATCTCTATCGAGTTTGATTGAGAAACTCATAGGAGTAGATGCTTCTTTAGCATTTGCCATTCCATATTTCTTCAGGAGTTCCTTGGTGTACTTTGTCTGAGATATGAATATGTCTTCTCTGCTTTGCTTTACTTGAAATCCAAGGAAGAAACTCATTTCTCCCGTCATGCTCATCTCAAACTCATTGGTCATAACTTTTGAAAATTTCTTGCATAGAGACTCATTAGTAGAACCAAAGATAATATCATCAACATAAATCTGACCTATCAAGATATCATCTTTACTGTTCTTCACAAACAGGGTCGTATCAGTAGTTCCTTTAAGGAATCCCTGATCTGTAAGGAATCCACTAAATTTGTCATACCAAGCTCGAGGAGCTTGTTTCAAACCATATAGAGCTTTATGCAGTTTATAAACATGATTAAGCTTATCAGCATTTTCAAAACCAGGGGTTGATTCACATATACTAGCTCATTAATATATCTATTCAAAAATGCACTTTTCACATCCATTTGATATAGCTTGAAATCTTTATAACATGAAAATGCAAGCAGCATACGAATGGATTCTAGTCTAGTAACAGGAGCAAACGTCTCATCATAATCTATACCTTCAACTTGTGAATAACCTTGCGCAACTAACCTTGCTTTGTTTCTTACCACATTTCCTTGCTCATCCAGTTTGTTCCTGAAGACCCATTTTGTTCCTATGACTGACTGGTCCTTAGGAGCTGGTACTAGGGTCCATACTTCATTTCTTTCAAACTGGTTCAACTCCTCTTGCATAGCAATGATCCAGGAGTCATCTGTCAAGGCTTCCTCGATGGCTTTGGGTTCAACTTGAGAAACAAACGCCATATGATTCATACTTCTGTTTGAGTGTGTTCTCACACCATCATTCAGCTCTCCTATAAGGAACTGTTGTGGATAGTTCCTTGAGCCTTTCCATTCACGTGATATTTTTCTCACTTCAGAGGTTTCTCCTTCATTAGCTTCTTGAGGAGCAATACCTGCATCAGGGTTAGTATCAAGAGATATAGAAGGATCATTAACCTTATCAGCTTCTTGAGACTGTTCCTTGCTCGGTTCCTGATCAATCTGAGCATCAGGAATGATTTCAGAATCTGACTCTTCCTCATCTTCCTGATTTGCTTTCTTCTGAACACCAGGAACTGTTTCGTCGAACACAACGTGCATAGATTCTTTAATGGTTCTGTTTGCCTTGTTATATACTCGATAAGCTTTGCTTGAGGTAGAATATCCTACAAATATTCCTTCGTGAGTCCGTGAATCCAACTTTCCAATGTCTTCCTTGTTGTTGATGAGAATGTAGCATTTACACCCAAATGCGTGAAAGTAACCAATGTTTGGCTTTCTTCCTTTCCATAACTCATATGGAGTCTTGTTCAATACTAGCCTTATGATGCATCAGTTGATGATATAAGCAGCTGTACTGACTGCTTCTGCCCAGAGGTTCTTAGCCACATCATTTTCACATAGCATAGTCCTTGCCATTTCTAGTAAGGATCTGTTCTTCCTTTCAGCTACTCCATTCTGTTGAGGAGTTCTTGGTGCATAGAAATTATGTGTAATTCCATGTTCTTCACAAAACTCTTGGAACTTTGCATTTTCAAACTCTCTACCATGATCACTCCTTATGCTTGTAATCAGGTACCCTTTCTCATTGTGTACTTGTAAACAGAAGGTCCTGAAGGAGTCAAAACAATCCCTTTTGTTAGCTAGGAAGTAAACCCATGTGTACCTCGAGTAATCATCTACCAGCACATAGCCATATGATTTTCCACCAATGCTTTCAATTCTCATTGGTCTGAAGAGGTCCATATGTATAAGTTGTAGAGGCCTTGAAGTTGATACATGTTCTTTCAGCTTAAAGGAACTCCTTATCTGCTTCCCGTGTTGACATGCTTCACAAACAAGATCGTTGACATAACCCAGCTTGGGCAAGCCATTCACCAGGTTTCCTTTTGATAGCTTAGATATCTTTCCCATGCCAGCGTGTCCCAATCTTCTGTGCCATAGCCATGTTTGATCGGTTGTAGAGGATAGGCAATGATGTGAGGAGAGATTTGCTTCAGCAGAGGTTATGATGTAGATATTCTCCTTTCTGCTTCCCTCAAACAAGGTCCTGTCACTTCCTTTCTCAAAGATAGTGCACTTGGCTGAATTGAATACGACTTTATGTCCCTTGTCACATAGTTGACTTATGCTGAGCAGATTATGCTTAAGACCATCAACAAGATATACTTCATCAATTGATAAAGTAGATGAAATCTGCACTTTACCAATGCCAATGATTCTTCCTTTCTTGTTGTCACCAAAGGTCACTCTTCCTAAGTCATTCATGGTAATGGACTGGAAATTCTTCAGGTTCCCTGTCATGTGTCTTGAACACCCAGAGTCCAGGAACCAATTGCCTTTCCTTGCACTGGTCCTCAAGTACACCTACAGAAACAATGCAAATTGTTCAGGTACCCACAACTCCTTGGGTACTTACAGCATTAGTTCCTTTCAAGGATCCCTTAGGAACCCAGACTTGCTTAGTGACCAAGAAAAGATTCCTGATCTTGCTTTTGTTATTCTGAGTGCCACAGTCATAAGCCAGATGGCCTTTGTTTCTGCACTTGTAACATGTTTTGTTCACAAAAGGTCTGGATGCCTTTTTCTTTCTGTCATGAGCTTTTCTTCCTGAGGAACTCTCATCATGGTCATCATCACATACAATTCCTTCCTTTACAAAAGGTTTAGCTACCTTCTTCTTCTTATCATGTGTATTGAATTTGGATGATTTGAGAGAAAATGATGTTAAAAACGGTGTGATATTATATAAAAGGGCATGTATGATTGTGGTTGGTTGAAATAGGTTTATTAATTTTTTTTAATTTGTAAAGGGGTAGACATGGTAAGAAATAATGAAATGAGATGGAGATAATGAGATAAGATGATAGGTGTTTGGTTGTGGTTTGAATGAAATGATATTGAGATGAGATGATCTTGGAAAGTGTGAGGATGAGATATTTTTGGATGATGGTTTTCGGTCCATCTCATTGGATGAGATGATGGGCCAAAATGAAAATAACATTCAAATTATTTTAAGAATACAATTTGGTCCATAAATTTGTATCGGCCCAATGAATCAGTCCCTAAGATGTGTATATGGTAACTCGGGGTCCATAGAAAATTGCAACCATCAATAATCAAATATATTTATGAAATTCAATGACCAATAAATAACAAACAATAGCTTGGGGACCTGAATGCAAATAACAAGGAAATTATTGTAAATGTACAATTTGGTACATAACTTTGTATGGATCCAATGAATCGGTCCTTAAAATGTGTAAATTATAACTCGGGTCCTATATAAAATCGCAATCAGAAATAATTCGGTCTATTTTTGCTGCTCAAGTACACAAAAATCGAACAACTGATAGCGGACCAAGATGCAACTAATATCGTAGTTTGATAAACAAAACAAAACCAGAAATAGACAAAACCCTTGAATTTTTTAACTTTGCTCACATAGAACCCTTAAATAACTTCACTTTTTTGGAAATTCACGGGTCCTTGGGGAACAAAATTAAAAGTTCAGAAAATTTGTTTGTTAGGTCTTGAACCTCAAGGATTCTAAGTAAACATATTTGAAAATTTAAAAATTTGTTTGCCAAATTTTGAAAATTCAAGAGTATTTTCTGTCCCTAACTTAAAACTCAAGTGGTCTTTAGTGTAATTTAGCCAAAATGTTTTACAAATATTCCGATATGCATAATGTGATAGGGACGTGGCAGATTATACATTATTGGTGACAAAAAATGAGAACTTTACAAGATTCACGACTTTAAGAAACTTGCTCCCCAAATCTTGAGGTCTTATCTTTTCAACAAATCCATAAAAGGGATATGATTAAACTAACTTAAGAAAAAAAAAAAATTACATCACGATTTCAAAATTGGATTTTCCTTCCTTTTTTGAGTTTTATTATACACACAAGAATATATTTATATTATATTTTATAAATAACCTTTTCCTTATCTAGTCATTGTGCTTTGGAAAAATAATCAAAAGAATTTATGTTTTTCCTTTTATATTAGATTTTATAGTTTGAAATTAAAGATTTTACCCTAAATTTATTCAATAAAAAATATATATAATCTCTTCTAGGCATAGTTTAAAAACTCGGACCAGACATTACTCAAGATAAGGACTCAGGTGGTTGAGTCATCGGTTCAACCACTAAGTTACTGAGTCAATAATTTGACCGTTCAAATGAAATATATACATATATATATATCAAATTTAATAAAGAATTTAAAATATAAATTTAAAACTATAATTAAAGCTCATAATGATAATAGTTAATAAACTTTATGGTATAAAAACTGATTAATTTTTTAAATGAAAAATAAAAAAAAAATATCATGAGCCAAAATTTTTTTAAATGCAGAATAAAATAAAATCATGAGTCGAATAAAACCCTAACCTAAACCTGACTTCAAATATTACACTCTCTCAATGTAGTTCTCTTTTTGCTTGGCCGCCACTCAGAGTCAGAGTCGCCTCTCTCATTGCCTTTTCTTTTCTTGCTTCTTTTATTATCTCTCTTGATCTCTCATGTTCTCACAAAGTGGTCCCTCAATCTCTTATTAATCTTGAATCTAAATTGTTGGTAAGGCTTACAATTTCATTCTCATCGTGCCACCGTCTTACCGTCTCAGGTTCGTTTTTGGCTAGTCAGTCATCTCTGATTTGTGTTGAAACTGCATCAATCTAGTCCGATTTGCGTTGATCTGCTCGGATTCTCTAATATCTATGTTGAATATGCTCGGATTTATTCCAATCCACCAAAAAAACACTGGCATCAACCGAGTTGCGGTTCAAAGGTCCTCCTCAAACCCAACGAGTCAACCCAAATATTTACTAGGTCACTTGCATTCCGATCAAGAAGACTGAATTATACCTAACTACTGGCAGGTTCACCAAGTTCCGGTCTGAATCGGCCAGTCCAGACCGGGTTTTTCATCTATACTTCTAGGTATGACTAGTAACAATCATATAAGATTTTATAATGCACAATATCTTTGTTTGTTAAAAATTGTAGTGTGATACTAAAGATCTTACCTAAAATTTATTCACCAAGATATGTATATATATATTCTTTTCACTACAAGAGAAAACTCAATTTCTGACGGAAATTAGTGAGGGAATTCTTCAAAATTCCGTCACTGATTGAGGATTCTGACGGAATCACTGACGGAACAAATTCGGTCAGAAAAAGCGTCGTCGCAGATATTTTCTGACGGAAAATACAATCCCTCACAGATTTTTGACGGATTTCTGACGGAATGTCCCTCACAGAATTTGTGACGGAAAATAAAATCCCTCACAGATTTTTGACGGATTCCTGACGGACTATTCCGTCACAATCAGTGACGGAATAATGAGGGAAATTGCCAAATCACTGACGGAATTGGCGGAGGTATCTGCCTCACAACTCTCTGACGGATCACAAATTCCGTCAGAAATTAGTGACGGATCACAAATTCCGTCAGAAATTAGTGACGGATTTTTTTAATCTTCAATGGGTCTTGATTCCGTCACAAATTCCGTCAGAAATGTTAATTTTTTTATTTTATTGTCCTTTTTTTTTTAATTTTTATTTTGTTATTTTCTAATCAACTACTAATAAACAAAATACACCAAAATCATATATATAACAAAAGTAGAACATTCATAATTAAAATATCATAATGTTAAATACATCATCTAACCAATTAAAATAACAAAATATTAATGAATATCTACATAAATATTAAAGTTTCTTAAGAAATCTAATTAATATCTACATAAATAGTAGTCTTGCATCTTCATCATCAAAGTCTCATTGCTCTTCATCATTTGGACTGAGCATTTAACTTTGAATATAAATCTTGGAATCGAGCTTCGTAATCCTTTAGAACCACTTGTATTTGTTCATCCTTTTGAGCCAATAGTTCAGCGTTTTTAGCTAATAGTTCATCCTTTTTAGCCAACTCCATTTGTAAACTTGACAAACGATGCTCTATGTCTTGTTGAAATTCAGAAGGTACCACTGATTGATGTGAAACCCTACTAGAACTGCTACTTGCAACGGTATTTTTCTGTGAGCCTATACCAAATATTCGTCCTTTTTTATTCTTACCACCGACGGCCTCAATCCAACAAGCATTATCTCGAGCAACCTCATCAACATCATCAGATGGATCTTCTTGAGATATTCGAATAGATCTACATTGGATATAGTCCGCCTGAAATAGCAAACTAGATAGATAAGTATAAAAAGAAATATTTAGCAACATTCATTATTTACCAATAAAAGAGATGCCAATAATGGAAGGAAAAGAACTTGCAATACCATAAAGTGGCTTGAGGACTAAATTAAAGGGGATTAACTAAAACTAATTTCAGCAACATTAATGGACTACGAAAACATTGGAACAAGGTAGATAAGTACATAGATAAGTATAAATAGCAAATGGTAGAGGGAAAACAACTTTGAACTAAAAGAAGCAAAGCAGGTGTATCTTACACACACACAAGTAATTTCTAAACTTCCCCATAAGTGCAGTGGTGAAACTTGAAACAACTTTGCTTGCACTTCAATTTTTTAACCTTTTTAGTCTAATCAAAGGCAAGTAATCTACTTTGGGACTAGGGAATTCACATAATAAATTCTTGGGACATAAATACATAACTCTAATTTCAAGTCATAAGTTTTTAAACATTTAGTAGAGAAACAAGAGAAGTGCAATCAGTTTGCTTATTATTGTACATCGCCAAGAATAACTTCAATACTATTAATTATTGCTTCTCTCTCTTCCCCTTTTTGTTTTGCTTATTATTATTATTTAAATGAACTCAACAGCCCTTGGGATAGCAGATGAGACAGTAAGCATGGGAGAAAACACAGCAGATTCAAAACAGTACAAAACAGTTTGATACAGAGCAAAACAGAATTCCGGACTAAAACAGAATTTTCTCAAAATGCAATAACAGAATTACAGAATGAGCAAAGAAATGCAATAACAAGAAAACATAGCAGCAAAGACTAATCCCTTTACTTCTACACCATCATTTAAAAAAAAACAGCAACTAGCAGAAAACAAGAAATAATCTCCAATCATATTCATATAATGAAACAAGAATACTTCTACACCAAAAGATAATTAATATCGTTATCTTACATATGCCTTCGAAGCTCTGTGGTCCACCAATTCTCCGGTGTCTTTCCTCTTATGAGTTCGCAGGAATGTGTCGACATATAATATATCTGATTCTGCGTTTGACCCCGTCTCTTTTGCCTACATATGAAACAAGAAGTTTTTAACTGATATTTTATAAACAAAGCAATACAAAATCATTGAGATTAAGACAAAAAATTCTTACAAGCCTTCTTCTATGCTCAGAAAATGGAATAGAGCCACCGGTATTAATCGTGCCTCCCTTACTAGAAGCCCTATTCTTCTTTGCTTGCTCTGTCTTCTCTTTGTATTCATTAGAGTCCCATTTTTTGATCATAATTTCTAATGACTCCTCCTTTATCCAAACGGGCCTCTTACCCTTCTTCAAGTTATCCCTCACATTATACATCATAGTTGTATATGCTTTGGCAGCCTTCCCCTTCCAATTTTTCTCAATGAGCTGCTCGTGTTGAGGGATCCATCTATACTTTTTCTACAAAAGTTGAAATATTTAGTTAGTAAGCTAAATAGATGTTCATAACTAAATAGATGATACATATAAGAATGTAAATAAAAATGATACTCACGCTCCATTCTCTCCACCATAGTTTCTTAAGCTCAGGCTCTACCCCACTCCAAGTGCAACTTGAGGTATCAAATTTTGATTTGATTACTTCTGAAATGTCCCTAACGACATCAACAACAGGGTCGAATCTGTACATTACATATATAGAAAATTAAATATGCATACAACCAACCAAAATGAGTCTTTACAGTTTACATATGTGAAAATGTGTGAAAAAGAGTTCAAAGAGGCTAGAAAAAATGTCCAAAACGAAGTTAAAACACAATGGGCATTTTAGATAGCAAAAAACACTTGTGAATACAATAGAAAATGTTTAAAAACATGTCCAAAAGGAAGCCAAAATAGAATGGGGATCTTGGACAGCAAAAACACAAGTAAAAACATAAGAAAATGCTTGAAAACATGTCCAAAGGGTCAAAACAGTGATGACAACAATTGAATAAAAAGAAAATGCAAATTTACACCAATAACAACTTGATAATCAAAACAGCGATGACAACACATATATGAAACATATAGGTAGCTCAAAACTAAGAAGCAAGGAGAAGATGGCATCAAACACTTTGTATGCATGCATTCAAGTTCATTGAAGTATTATGACAAACACTCTATATGCACCACTTAAACAAGGAGGAGATAAGCTTTAGTCCACATTCTCACATCCCCTAAACCAGAACCAAAACAAAATTGTCAACAGAGATTATTGAGCATTTGGATCAGAACTTGAAGGTGTGGAAAAAAATAAGAAAAAACAAAGGACCTTCATGACAGAATTTATTTTCAAGAAAAAACCTTAATATCTATCAACTAGATGATCCTTAAATTAAAGGGAAAAGTCCCCACTCTAATCAGAAAGTAAAGAAACGAAGATGCACCACTTCAACAAAAGTTTTTGGGAAGCAAGGCTATATAGTTATATGGTTAAAAGAAGCACATCAGATGCAACTTTAGTAACTTTGACACTTTACATAGGCGAAATAACTAAAATATGGCACTTGAGTCTAGGATAGAAAAATACAAGCAGAACTCGGTTTTAATTAGTTTACAACACGATTGGGAACTATAATGCACTTATTATCTAGCATATAAATCGTACAAAAAGAGGCAGCAAAAGCAAAAGCAATATACAACACGTATAAATACTATCACCTATGTCAGTTCTGTGGATCTTTAGCCAAATTCAGAGGCAGCAAAAGCAATATAGATATCACAATGAACCAAAGAAACTCAAAAATCAAAGTCATGGTTGGTGGGTAATTAACACAAACAATGTTCAAACCAGTCATCAAATTAATTGACCACCAAGAAGAAAAGAGATTAAATATCATTTTTTAAAGAAAAAGATATCAGGGTCCCTCCTCACAAACAACTTTCACAGCAGATTCTCTGTCCTACACAAAATATCTTTGACCCAAGCCCTCCAGTTTCAAAATAAAGCTCAACGAAAAGGGGAAACACCTGTTTTGCTGCTGTAAAATCTGCAAAAATTCTTACTTTCCTAATTCACTTGAATAAAAATTCAGACTAGAAAAAAATAAACGGGTAATTAACTCCGTAATTGAAATTATCAATCATGCCCTAAATCTTACCGAGAGAATTTATGTGATTCTTGCTCAGAAATGAAACTCACCAAGAATCTAAAGGTCGAGAGTGGTTCTCC
>QANZ01052388.1:41580-76683 GCA_003254925.1 Chamaecrista fasciculata | reverse complement strand
GTAATTGCACCATGACTCTCGTACCAGCATCTAGTGCATGCATCTCTATGCACCGAGGTCATGCTGGTCTTGGTTCATTTCAAGTTCCCACTTGAATGAGCGACCAGGGACAGTTTAGATTAATTATCCTATAATTAATCACGGACTGTTATCATAGTAAACATGCTAATAATATGATAACCATTAATTTATCTCTATAAATTAATTAATATGTTCACAACATATTTATAAAATGATTGGCCCTAGGGCACAATCTCCATCAATTCCCTCTCCATGTTCTCCCCTCTTTTTCTTTTCCTCTCTCTCTTCTTTTTTTTTATAAAAGAAGTAAAATACAACAAAAATATTTTTTTTATTTCATTTGTTTTTATAGATTTATTTTTTTAATTCCTTTTTGTTTCTTTCTCTAAAAATCTAAAAAAAAATATTTTTCAAAAATGAGAAAAATGGAATAGATTTTAAATTTCTTCATGATTGAAATCAAAATAACAATTTTTCTAAAATCGATTTTCATCATGAGTATTTTTAAATTTAGATTTCAATTTTTCTTTCAAAAATAACCCAAAAAAAAAGTTTTCTAAAAATAACAATTTTTGTCTTCTGAACTACGTGGGCTTTGATCCCCTTACCGGGTACGTAGGCCTTAGGCTCCGCCTATGTCAAGTTCAATTTTTTTAATTATTTGTTTTTGTTTCTTTTCTATTATTTTATGATTTTATCTTCATCTTTTTTTTTGTGATCTTTATTATTTTATTTTATATCTTTTTCTAGATGATTAAATTTAATTTTTAAGGCCATTTTATTTTTGTATAATTATTTTAGGGTAACTGTTCTTAGGAATTGGTGTTGTGGGATGCCGAACACCTTCCCCATGACTCAAGTGACTCCCGAACCTATCTTTGGTTCGATACCATTTTTTTTTTTGCATTATCCATCTTTTTGCAAAATCATTTTCATAAAATAATTTTTTTCCAAGTTTTTTTCTTAAAAATTTGGTGGCGACTCCCTATTTTTTTTCTTTACCAAAGAGTCATGAATGGCATGTCACATGTCAGGCGTGACAAGAGTCGTGGAGGAAGGAAGAAGGAGAAGAGAAGAGGGTGGAGCTCTTCTTGCTTGGATCTTGAGGTAGGATTCTTGTCTTCCCCTCCTTTGTTTTGATTATTCATTCTTTCTTTTCAAATCATGAAGTGAAATGCTAGGGTTTTTGGGTTTGTATGTTCTTGAACCTTTTGTGTGCTCATCTTGATGTTTGACTTTCAAATGGTGATTTTGTTTCTATCTTGTCTTGGTGGGTTTAATATTCTAGTTGTTGGTGTTAGTTTTAAGATGTATGATGACTTTGTTAACTATTGATGTTAGGGTTTGATAGATAACTTTGTAATCTTGGAATTCTTTAATAATGTGTTTTATTTGGATGAAATCTGGGTGCTGGACGCCATTCTTTCGAAGTGAAGCCTGCAGGGACTGTTTTGAAAACTTGGAAAACGAGTTGTTGCAGCAGAAATTCAGTTCTGCAGAATTTCGTGAGTTCGCCGCGGATTTCGCTGTGGGGGTGGTGGCGGAATCCGCGGCCAACTCCCCTGGAGGTGGAAAAATTACTGTCTTTTTCCTGGTTTGGTTCTTTCTTTTGGTTGGCTGATCTTTTGTGCTAAAATGAATAATTATGGGGATTAAATGAGGGGATTTCACAAAGATTTTTTGGCTTATAAAGTTGAATTCAAACTATTGTGAAGGTCGTTTCAATGACTTGATTTTAGTCCTGTTTGCTAGTAGAGGACAAAAGAATGATGTTCTGATATGTAATTAAGTTATTTTGGATTTATTGGCAAGTTCATGTTGTTTCTAGAGTTGTTGTAAAGTTTGAGAATAAATGTTGAATATTGTTTATAGAGAAAGGCTTGTGCAAAAGCATATGTGATATTGTATTGAGATCAAATTGTGATTGAATCTTTTGGGGGTATAAGGGGCCGGGTGGTGGCCAAATGGGGTTATGAGGGTCCCAAGTTAGTGGACACATGGTGGTGGGGATATAAGGGCCCGGGTGGTGGGCAACTCTATGTATGTTATATATGGGAGGAAGTGGTTATTTGTGCATTTGATTGTGTTTGGTTGCTGAAATTTTATATTCTTCATTCCATGGATGCAGTTAAAATATTGTATGTTGGAAACCTAGTTATTATTTCCCTTATGAATTGTATGATGTTTTTCAGAGTTGTTTCAATGTTTCATCAAATCTTGGGATTGTGGTTAAGTGGGAACTTGAATCCTACTGAGAATTTGCCCAAATTCTCACCCCTACTTCCATAGGTCTTGTGATGCAGGATAGAAGAGGCCCTGGTGGTGGAGTAACCGGCGGTCCAGCTTAGGTCGTATGCTTAGTTTCCTGTGGTTCTCTCTTAGCTTTTACAGTTTCTGTTGTTCGTGTTTACTGCATCTTTCCTGAAGTTAATGTTTATGTGGACCTTGTGTGGTCTTGTGATGGAGGCTAAGCCTCTTGTGTATTGGAATACTTAATGTATCTGATATTATGGTTTTGTTAATGGCCAGTGAACTCGTACTTTTGGTGTATTACTCTATTTTCGTAAGTTTTTATGAAGGGATGTTTCATTCATTATCAAATTAAAGAAATAACGATAATGTCAATGTTTCATTATTATTGTCAACTTTTTTAGAGGAAAATGGAGTATAGAGAAATGGAGAGGCACCATATAAAAGATTGTAAGATTTGCATGATGCAACTCTAAGTTCTTTCTTATCTTCTCTGATGCAACATTGCATTCCTCCACAGAGAAGCTACCCTTTGGAGAGAGGGGAAGCCCCACCATGGTGGCCCACAAGGAGAGAGGCTCGGTGAGCTGAGATTGGGTTTGCCATGGACCAAGGCTCACCACCTTATAAGAAGCCCCACAATTTGAAAAAGGATTCTCCATGGATCAGGCTCAAACATAGGCCATTTATCAATCTTTAATTACCAAATCAATGATGTACCAAAGGTATATATCTATATGAGTAAACTAACAATTCAGTCTTTAAAAGATCATTGAGATGACAACTCAATCCATGAAAGATTGAAATACACAATTTAGTTCCTCAAGAATTAAAATCGTAAACTTCCCATAAAGTTTAAAATAGTATACTATTTAATCCATGCAAAGGATTAACAAATATACTATCTTTCATGGACTCAGCTTGGAGAACTTTTAGTTACCGAATATTAGTTTACTCTATCTATATTCTACAAATGCCAATGGTATTTTATTTGCTTCCCAATAATTTTTTCTCATTTTATTCCTATTTTTTGTCTCTACATGGGTACATAACAAGTATATTGTCTCCCACTCTGATTTTTAGCTTAGGTTGGCGACTAAGGCCTCTATATCTTGGAGAGGGATAAGTTAGAATAAACATATAATCACCAAACACCTAAGATGGAAGCTTGGAAGGGGTGATCGTGTTGATATTCGTAGTAAGTTCTCGGTCAACCGACAGGTATTATGGTCAATGACTTACTCAACCATGAAGACTACATTTGATATGTTGGCAAGATGAGACTCGTTTGTTCAGAGGAGGAGACCAGGTTACTCCTCAACACCACACGGTTAACAAGGTATGTTTTAGATACCTTGCTTTGTCCCCTATTGCTATTGCGTCGAACATTACAACTACAGGCTTTGACTTGCTTTGGCGGACATAGCATCCGGAGTGTAGAAATACAAGTTTTCTTCAGTTTCCATGGAAGGATTTTTGGAGAACGAAAGCTTTAATGAGAATTCTGGTGAATGCATGGAAAATTTGTCAGAATGTTGTCCTGACATTCTCAAACTTAAGTCCCCATCATCTCATATGTGATGTCATTTGTCCTTTTTGTGGCTCACTTGTTGACTTTGTTTCCCACAATTTTCTTAGTTGTAATTTTGCTAGAGCAGTTTGGTTTGGTCTGCCGGTTTCCATCAAAACTACCTGTGGGTTGCATATGTTTCAGCGATGACTTCAGTGTTGGATTACGCTGCGGAAAAGAATCCTTCACTTTATTAAGATAACTGGTTAACCATCCAGGTGAGCCCAAATATCATTTGGAGACAACGAGAAAGTTTGGAAGGACGCCAAAATTTCCTCGATGACGACTGTCAAAATTTTAACTTCTTATGTGTCTTATTATGTTAGTATTTTTAATTTTAATCAATCTCATACTATTTCTCCTACGACAACGATAGAGGCCCAAGGACTCATTACGTCCTCTAGTGTAGATATAAGAAGGTTTAATCGTGGGCCCACCATGGTGGGTAACTCATTTAACCTATGTCCGGGTATCTGATCCTCGGGTTTCTGTGTTTTTTCACTTTTTTTATCTTAATAAGAAAAAGCTCACGCTAGGGAGAAAAATTGAAATAAAAAAGCTCTCCATTAACTCTAAGGTGGCAGCCTTACAAGCATTAGATGGAACATAGATGATCTAGATTGAAAATTTTGGGGGAAATGTAGGGAAGAGAAATTTAGGGGATCCGGATCCAAATAATAGTAGGCAGAATTATATATACTACTGGTGAAAAATTAAAAAAAAAAGTTAATCATCAAACCAAATTGTAAAATTGAAGACAACTGGATTTTGGAAATATATAAGACATTGGATAGCTATCCTCAAAACCATGTAAGTAATCAAATATTAAAGGACAAATGAATATTGTCATCTAGAAATTGTCTTTCATTCTCTTTTTATTTAACCAGTAAACTCATTATCAAATATCATAGGAAGTGTTGAATATAAATTCAACAACACTAATAGATAAATCTATAGAAAACTCATTAACATCCAATACAACAAAAATGAATAAAAACTAGGAATGATCACGAGTAGGTCAATGTGATTCTTAGTCTTAGACCTGGATATAAGCGGGTATTAAAACCAATCTCTATTTCTGGACCTTAAGAATAGTCTAGTCTCTCCGGACTTGGACCAAGAGAATTTTTAAAGTAATTTTTTGGACAAATGATTAAATTGGTCCTACAAGAATGCCCTTAAGTTCATTTTAGTCCTAAATGTTTTTGAAGTTTCTGATCTTAAATTTTGCAGTTTAGTTTCATTTTGGTCAGAAACTACAGAATGTGGCCATATATTTCTCATTTCAAGTTTGAATGTGATGAGGGTAGAGATATGTGCTGCTTTTGATGAGTAGTTTCTCTATCCAGTTGGGGTTGTCAACAAACGAGACCAAATCAAGTTTCGAACATGAGTCACTCATCTCATGGTTAAACAAGTGAAGTTGGTCATATCTCTCATTTCAAATTTGAATTTAATAAATCCAGAGTTATGAGTTACTTTTAATGAGTCATTATTCTTTCTAGTTGGGGCTGTCAACAAATAAGATCAAATTGAGCTAAAACTAGATTTCAGATGACAAAGTAAAAAATTATGAAAAATTGGTCTCAAACCCACTTTTGAGCTCAATTTGAATAAGCAGAAGATCATGATCTTCCTTTAGGAACACCAAGGACAAAATCCTGGACAGTTACATAACAACTCAAGTTTGAGATCAAATTTAGTGAACTGAATAAGAAACTAAGGAATGATTGCATAATTCAGAGTAATGTAAAATAAACTATCAAATCCCACAATTACAGATAGAAAATTCATAGAAGCATATATAAAATTTAAAAGTACAAGAAATTGTAAGAAATTTAGTTTTTTTTTTTTTTGGCAAAAAGCATATGAACTACCAAAAAACTGCTGATCAAGTTTGTCCCATAATAGGAATTGAAGGTTTGAGAGTCGACGTCCACAATCTTTAGCGAGGTCTTCACTGGTTACTTCAAACAAGCATGACGGGGTGGGGGTCTCGCAATTCTCCTCTGATGATCACGTCAAACAGAGGAGAGAAGGATACAAGCTTAAGTGAAAAATATATAGTGATCTTACTTGTAATTTGAAGAACAGAGTGGCATGTTTATTCATTGGAGGGTAATAAGCAAGGTTTTAAAAATCGAAATGGACATTGAACCAACCGGCTAAGATAGCGGTTCAATGTTCAATGGTTCAACTGAGGTCAGACCGATGATAAATAAATAAATTAAAAATAATCATAATAAGCCTAAATATGATAAAATTCTAATTCAAATAGTCATAATTAAGTTACAAAATACAATTATAACATTAACAAATCAATACACATTTCATAAATTAACAAGAATTAATATAGATATAGTCAACTTTTATAGTGTTCATCAATATTAATGTCATCAACTGACATTTTATTATCACTTTCTCTATCAAATTTAGGTTCATAATCAACATTCTCTAACATAAATATAAAAGTCAAAATAGAAAACAAAAAATAAAAAAAAAATCCAAATATGCTGATTCATTGTCGATTTTGGCTAGTTTTACCGGGTTTTGAATGGTTCTCTTGGAGTCCTAGTTGTTGATTGGTTCATGAACTAAGGAGGTTTTGTAAGAGACTCGGACCAAACCATTAGCTAATTTTTCATTCGACTGATCTAATTTGATTTTGTGAACATTGGTAATAGGTTTATGGCAAGGCCATTAAGAACGATAGACCCAACTTTGAGGTGGTCATGTAGTTTTTGATGTAGTATAATAGAAGTTTGTAACAAGCTTTCTTTGCATCAAAAAGCATACGTATACTTTCAACTTGTGCCCTATGTAGGATCTCATATTCATTCCAAAGTTAGTAGTCCAAGTTAGTTTCCAATCATGTTGGTCAATAAAATTTGACACCGATCAGTTAACCAATGAGTCAATCACTTAATAAGTTATTCCCCTTACAAGTTAGCACTGATGTAAAATTCGGACCGGCCCGTCTAATTTGACTCGGGACTCAAAGCATGAACCGGTTCGAGTGAGGCAAAAGCTCGGACATACTTGACCCAGTATCAACCCAGGTCGATTCGTCGAGTTTTAGCAAAACTCGTTGATCGGATCTGTTGTTGACTCGACCACTATAAGTTTCAGCGCAACTTCATGTTGGGAAATCATAGAGTCAACACAGCGAAAAAACACGGTAAATTAAAATTTTTGCTTCTCTATGATTCCCTTCCAGGATCCACTATCTATATTTATATCAGTAAGGATAGAAGTTTACCAAAGTTTCAATCGGTGCGCATGAATTTACGAGTTGAGAAGTCCACTCCGAGTGTCCTTCCTCTGCCGGTGATCCACACGAGCAGTTTGGCAGATGCCCAGGTGCTAGCCTCCTTCACTTCTTCCCAAGTGAAAACGGGAACTTTATCTATGAATCTTGAAGAATCAAGAACAATTCTTGATACCAAGATAGGTGGCGCAAGAACACACAAGAACCAAGGTCTTTAGGGTTTAGGTCGAAATTCTCTCACCAAAGGAAGAACTCGACTTCTCTCTCTAGAAACTAGGGTTGGCGAATTTTTTTTCTCTCTCTAGAAGAACTTGGCGAATTTTGTCTCACAAAATAAGCTTAGGTCGACTTTGCCTCTTAGTGTGCATATTTNGCATCTTGATCCTGCTCATGTGTGACCCAGCAGGCCTCACGTGAAGTTGGCAGCAAGCCATCTCTATGACTCACAAGTCGAGAGCGGACTCTAGCAAGCCATCACGACTACCCAAAACACGTGAGTTATCGCTTTAACGTTAACGATTTAACCTAAGTACCACCTTGTCATAATCCTATTGTCACACGATATTTTGGTCCTGGATTAGGCACGGGAACATCATCCATAATCCAAACCACAACTTTCTCGATTCCCTGAGTTAGTCCCATTTCCAGCGTGGCCACGCATTTCTTGGACAGACTCATCGAGGGCGCTAGTTAAATATCTCTCATCGTAATGAGGGACAAAATCCCATCTTGGTCAACCACATTCCTCAGCATGGCAATCAACCAAACCCGTACCTAGCCTGTATGGCTACCCTACTACGGGCAACGTTGGACTAGGCCAAAGTTCGACAACTACAATGCCGAAATAGTCAAGACCTCAGGTCTAAGGCTATCGTGACAGATGTACAGGAGAGGCTAGCTTATGACTAAACCCATGCAGGACTCTTTGGGTCAGTCCAGCAACTTGTAACCCCTTACTTATTGCATCATGACTCTCGTAAAGCATCTAGTGCATGTATCTCCATACACCGAGGTCATGCTGGTCTTGGTTCATTCTCGCTCCCCCGAGAATAATCGACCAGGACAGTTTTAGATTAATTATCATATAACTAATCAAGGACGCTATCATAGTAAACATGCTAATAATATGATAACAACATAATTTATCATCTATAAATTAATCAAAAATCATATGTTCAAACAAAACGAATATAAAATGATTGGCCCCAGGGCACAATCTCCATCACTTCAGATCACTCTCCATTTATAAGTTATTCCTCTCCCATTGCTGTCATAAATGATTCAACTTCTGAGCTTCCTAATGGAAAATCATGGTAATGTTGAGAGAGAAAGAAGAAGAAGAAGAAGAAAACGGATGGTAAGGGGTGTTCCACACACTCGTAGTGCTACTGCTATTTTATAATAAACTGTAATCTTGAACTATGTATCTGTTGATGTTTATTTAATCTATGCTCCCATTTCATGAAAAAAAAACCAAAAAGAGAGAAATAAAGTAAAGGGAGAGAGATGCAAAAATTACTCATTTGTCTCTCTTTTTTGTCCTTTGACCATAAATGAGAGAATTAAGAAAGAGAATATAGATGAAAGAATGCATATTAATGGGTCAGTTTAGTAAATAATTTATTAAATTATAATTTGATTGGATTACAATTAAATGGTGTTGGGATGAGTTTTTGAAAAATGAGCTTTTGAGGGTGTGAAATTATTTAAATAGTTATGCAATGATTGAGTTTAGTAGATAGGAAGATGTGGAAATTGATACATTGCATAGGGGTAAAATTATAATAGAATATTACTTTTTGACTTTTTGGATTTTGTGAATAACTTGAGTTGTTTAGATAAAAAAAATGAAAAATAAATTTTTGTTTTGTGAGGTTCTTTGCATTAGGATTTGTAATAATCATATTTTTTTAGAAGCTCCAATTTAGAGCTTTTTCTAGATTATTTTGATAGATTATTCCACTTGATAACTATAAATACTATAACTAAGATTATCGTATATTGCCCAAATAATTTTCTATGAAGACATTTACTTTTTGGTCCTTCATTATGTATTGACTGAACGGATTAGCCGCTTTAAAAAAAAAATACGAGTTGATTGGTTCATGTGATGTTAAAATCGTGAACGATTTAGTCCCTGGATTAAAATAACAGTCATTGTTTGTCTGCTTCTCTCTCTATATTACGACTATAATTATTTGATTTCGTCAAAATAAATTTGACAAAAAAAATTTGACTTTTTAGTCATCTAATTTTTACTGAGTTAACACATCAGTCCCTAATAGAGAAAACAAAAGTTGAAAACATAATGAGTTGTTCTAAAATAGTGATGAATCGTTATTTAAAATCAAATTTTTAATATTTTGGTTGAATTTATTTATTGAATTTATATAGTTAATTTCTTAAATAAGAGGAATCGAAATTATTTTTAATAATAAAAATATAATATTAATTAATATTTAAATTAAAAATAAATTATTATTATTTTCTTAAATATTAAAAATAATTAAAAGTAAAAAGTTAATTAAAATAATTTTTAAAAAATGTTAAAAAAAAAATTGGTGAAAAGTAATGTGATGGAGAGAGATTGTTGTAGGTGTAATAAATGATGGGTGATATAAAATAACTAAAATGTCTTTCGAGTATATTTGAATATATATTGAAGTATAAATAATTATAGTTATGTTAATAGAGGTATAATAGTAATTAATATTTTAAGATTATAATTTAATATAAAATAATCAGGATTATTTCAAATTTTGTGTTAAAATCTGATTATAATTTAATAAACGGAGCCATTAATTGGCTAGTGATTTAATTTTCTCAACATCAAGTTTGCAAGTAATAATTACTTTTTCTCTCTTATGTTTCTACGGACAAGGACTTGATAGAGAAATATTGTGCCTATTTCAAAATTTATATATTAAGGCAGGTCAAATTACCACACATTTGGGTTTTAACAATTTATATTATTTTTAATTTTTTATTAATAGATAAATTATATATAAAAAGTTATTTTGATGACTTTATTAATATATTAAAGTAATTTTTCTATTTTTGTTATTTAAGTATTTAAGTGACAACAGGGTCGATCTATAAAGATTAGCATTGTACAAGCTTTATCAACCAAATCTAAAGAAAACAGAAAACAAATGAGAAATTGTGAAAACTAAAAATAACAAGTAAATAGTGATAAATGTAATCGATAGATGAGGGTTTGACCAAGGTTAATCATCATGCAGTCTCACACTTGATCCTTGATACCAAGGATACTTCTTTATTGATATAATAGACTAACAATTCCATAAAATAAAATCACTCTTTCCCTAAAGTAGATTAAAGGATAACGCACACAATTTAATCTTCTATTAATAAAAACGAATTCGACAACAATTCGAATCTAAAATTAGTATAAAAGCCCGAAAGGTATTAGCCCTAAACAAATAATTTGCGACGTTTTTTATTTAGATTACCTTATTCCTAATATATATGGTACGACCATATTAGCTGCTACCATGTGTTGAACACTAGCTATATGCTTACAAACTAAACAAGCAACTAATGTCACAATATTGCTTATTCTAATTTGAAAGCATTAAGATGAAAAGTAGAAGAAGAGTAAATATTATAAATCAATAAAACAAAATAAAAACATGATCTTATAAGTTTAAAGACATCCAGTCGGATTTAATTCTAAGCCAAAAGAAAATCAAATTTAACTCTAAGCCAAAGGAAAAGAGTTAGCCGAGAGAAGAAGAGAGATAGATGATTATCTGATTTGATCCCTTGGTTCACTAACTAGAGAGGGGTATTTATAATGTTTCTCTAACCCTAATCCCCCTCTAAACCTTCCTAATTTCGAGCAAGATTCTTCTTATCAACAAAGATTACAAAATCTGACTTTAAAATTCAAAACTGAGAATCGACTTGTGCTCCACCAAAAATATCTCTTGATTTGGAGATCTTGAAATTGAATTTTCTTGATTTGAGACATCTTTGAGATTAAAATCTGAAGTGCAAGATCAATTGAAGATAATATAAGCTTATATCTCAAGTTTGAAAGATATGATATTGATAAAATATCAACTTTAAATACAAGATATCATATTTTGGATTTAAACTTAGGATAAAGGGGGAATCTAATAATTAAGATATATAGGAATAAAATCATTATTTGAATAAAAATAAATTAGTAATTATCCCTTTAAAATAGCCAAAATAACATACTTATCATTAAGACTAGAAAATACTCTTGGTACTCCTAAAGCATTATTTTATAAAATAGCCAAAATAGCCAAAATAACATACTTATCATAAATTTAAAAGCATTGTTTAATTTTTATAAATAGACAAAAGTACTCTTGGTACTCCTAAAGTATGCGGTCATTTTCAATTGTACCTCTAAAGTTTTTTTTGGTCAATTGTATCCCAAAATATGGGGTCAGTTTCAATTATATCCCCAAAGTTTTATTGAGTTAATTATACCTTCAATCTTTTCTTTTGTATCAATTTTACCCTCAAATCCACTGGTATATGGACATATAATTGACTCAAATGTAAGTTATTAATTTAATATTCAGCAATTTTACCTTCAATCATTTTTTTTCTTTTTATCAAATCTTAAATTAAAAAATTAAAAAAAAAATCATGATACTTTGATTAATATAAAGTCAATTTAAAGTTGTTACCAAATCCAAAAGTGCTTCACATGGGAGCGCCGAAGCCATCACGACAACGCCACACCACTTGCCCTATTCTCATTTATCACCATAATTTTAACATTTATATAGGTTTTAAAATTAATAAACTACAACTATTATTTAAATCTATTGAAAACTGATAAAATAAATAAATAACAAAATAGTAAAATAACTTTTTTAGTTTTCAAATTTCATATCAGTTTTTAATTTCGTCTCTTATTTTTTAATTATTAATTCCATCTCTAATTTTTACATTTTGATTAATTTTATCGTATGTTCTTATTTAGTAAAATATTAACAACTGATACTATCTTATTAATAATCTGTGATGTAAAATTAATAAAAAAAATAAATTTAGATCTCCATTCAGATTAAAAAATATGATGAAGTTTTTTATTAATTGATTGAAAGAAGTTAATAAAATGATAAAATTGATCAAAATGTGAAATATTAAAAATAAAATTAACAGCAAAAAAAATTAGAAATGAAATTAAAAATTGATATAAAATTTGAGGATAAAAAAGTACTTTTTCCTAAAAAAATCAATAATGTTTGTCATTTTTAATATTTAGCAAGAATTTTATTTTTGTGTTTTGTTAATTTTATATATAATGTAATCAATATAAAAGATAGGGTAAATTACACTTTGGTACCCTGTGGTTTGAAACTTGACACTTTGGTACCCTGTGGTATTCTCCATTAACACTTTGGTACCCTTTGGAGCTATTTTGTAATTTTAACCATAATAAATTTTACAAAAATTACATATTGACCCCAAAAATTTTTAAAATTTTTCATTTTAGTCCCTATATAATATGTATCCAGGGACCTATTTGTAATTTTTTGAAAATTTTTTGGGGTCAATATGTAATTTTTTGCAAAATTTGTTATGGTTAAAATTACAAAATAGCTCCAAAGGGTACCAAAGTGTTAATGGACAATACCACAGGGTACCAAAGTGTCAAGTTTCAAACCACAGGCTACCAAAGTGAAATAGGGTCAAACCACAGGGTACCAAAGTGTAATTTACCCTAAAAGATATAATACTTTTTGATGAAAAATACAATATAATGTAATCAATATCTTACAATATTAACTCACAAAAAAAAAATATATCTTACAATATTAATTTAAGAACCTTATCTATTTTATGTTACTATCCTCATCATGCCAGCAAACAACATTAATCAGAAACCTCAAATAATTGCTGTCACATCTCACATGACTCATCTGCTAAACTCATCACGCTTCACCGCCATTTTAGGCAGATTTTCTACATCTTTAGTTTAGCTTAACGACAAAACTCAGAATTTTTAATAAAATAAATTATTGTTTTTTTCACACAAAAGATGAAACTTTAAAAATATCTCAAACTTTGTTAAAGTATTGTTTGGCAAAGTATATTTTTTATCTTATATTTTTTTTTTGTTAGGTTGCACTTTTGAACCGTATATTTTGCTTAAAATTGATCTCATTTTTTTTAACAGATTTAGTCTCATATCTTTATTAAAAGTTTCATAACTAGTCTTATAATGTAAAACATTTTGCAAAAATCTCTAATAAATTCTACAACTTGACCAAAAGATATGTTAAAAAAATGCAATAAAAAAATATGCTTGATCAAATTAAGACATGAGAAAAAAATATATGATTAAAAGTGCACTTTGACCTTATTGTTTTTTATTTTCCAAACTTTTTTAAAGTTAAATAATATTCATTTTGGTCCTAAAACTATAAGATATTTCATTTTGGTTATAAAATTATTTTTTATTTTATTTTATCCCTTAAACTTTCACATTTATTCTATTTTGATCTCCAAAATATGATTTCATATTATTTTTGCCATTATTTCTAACTTTGACAATTGAGATTGATATTTTTTTTCTAGGCAAATCACCCTTTCATGCCCCTAACGTTTGCAGTGATTTTCAGTTATGCCCTTAACGTTTCATTTTGTTCAGGTATGCCCTCAATGTGCAACCAACGTTTCAATTATGCCCTCAATTTTGACTCAATGCACATGTGGCAATTTTTTTTGCTTATGTGTCATTTTTTTTGTCTGACTTGATTACGTGACATCATGACTGGGCATTCTTTTTTTTTTTTTCCACCTTGGCATGATGACTAGATTTACATTTTTAAACATAAAAATTGAGTAAACTAGCAAATCAGTCCCTGGATTTACATTTTTCATCATCTTCATTCATTTTAGTCCCAAATTCTCAAAATAAAATTGTAAAGTGTCCCAAAACACTTTTAAACATTTCAATTTAGTCCTTAAAAGTATTAAAAACCCTAAAACCTAAACTCTAAACCTTAAAACTATAAACCATAAACCCTAAACTCTAAAATTCTAAACCCTAAAACCTAAAAAATCTAATTTGAGCAATTAGGTTCTTCACCCATTCTTATCCCATCATTCTCAATTCCCCCTCTTTTCATCATCTTCATTCATTTTAGTCCCAAATTCTCAAAATAAAACTGTAAAGTGTCCCAAAACTCTTCAAAACATTCCAATTTAGTCCTTAAAAATATTAAAAACCCTAAATCCTAAAATCCTAATTCATCCCTAAATCATCAGTTCATCATCCTCATTCATCCCTAAATCCTCAGACTTCCTCGCTCACGAACAAATTCCTTTGCAACAACATATTGAATCATCTTGAAATCATGATGTATCTCTTCTTACGTCTTCCTTTCAGAGAGAATATTGGAAATAATGACTTATGTCTTCCTTTCACTTTGATTGCAGCAAAAATGTCGATTCGAACAAATCCAGAGAAAGCTGTTTCACTATTGCTGAAGCGTCTCTCCGACACCAACCAAAGAATCGGCAACAGAGATGACAGTTTGGTTCGAAGGATCAACAAGATTGAGAGAGATCTCAACGCCATGGAAGACTTATTCCCTAACGTCAAGCAATGGGAAGACACTCTCGTCAACCACTTCGCTAACCTAAATCGCACTCTTCGCAATTTCAATATCGACTCTCAAAACATCAATTCCATCAATTCTTCACTCGATGCGGTCGAGGCTGAGATCGTACTCATCAAGGACTCCGGTCCCGAGCTTCATCGCGTGTCTCTCCCGGAGCCGGCAACACCAGACCGTAAATTTGGGCATAAGGATCAAAAAGGACCGAAAGATCGACGGGGATTGTATATATTGGAGGAGAGGATTTAGGGATGAATTAGGATTTTAGGATTTAGGGTTTTTAATATTTTTAAGGACTAAATTGGAATGTTTTGAAGAGTTTTGGGACACTTTACAATTTTATTTTGAGAATTTGGGACTAAAATGAATGAAGATGATGAAAAGAGGGGGAATTGAGAATAATGGGATAAGAATGGGTGAGGGACCTAATTGCTCAAATTAGATTTTTTAGGGTTTAGGGTTTTAGGGTTTAGAATTTTAGAGTTTAGGGTTTATGGTTTATAGTTTTAAGGTTTAGAGTTTAGGTTTTAGGGTTTTTAATACTTTTAAGGACTAAATTGAAATGTTTGGAAGAGTTTTGGGACACTTTACAATTTTATTTTGAGGATTTGGGACTAAAATGAATGAAGATGATGAAAAATGTAAATCCAGGGACTGATTTGCTAGTTTACTCAATTTTTATGTTCAAAAATGTAAATCCAGTCATCATGCCAAGGTGGAAAAAAAAATAAGAATGCCCAGTCATGATGCCACGTAATCAAGTCAGACAAAAAAAATGACACATAAGCAAAAAAAATTGCCACATGTGCATTGAGTCAAAATTGAGGGCATAATTGAAACGTTGGTTGCACATTGAGGGCATACCTGAACAAAATGAAACGTTAAGGGCATAACTGAAAATCACTGCAAACGTTAGGGGCATGAAAGGGTGTTTTGCCTTTTTTCTATGTGTCATAATAAGTGACTTGACTAAAAAAAATAAAATGATCATTTTTAATCACAAATTAAAAAAATTTATATTAATTTTTATTGTCAATTTATAACTAAGGATGAAAAGAATTTTTTTCTCTCTATGTGAACTCAAAACACATCAGAGAGAAATGATTTATGAGAACTGAAATAACAGTTTTAACCATTACAACTCAGATTCATGGCATATTTTATATTGTTCATATCTTGGTTATTGAAATCCATTAATCCACAAATAAAATTTTCCACACCACATTATACGAGACATTAAAATATGAATTTGGAGTTTGTAATTCTTTTATGTAATCTTATGTACAGCCCCTCTTTATATAATTATTAAAGTAAATTAATAATTCAATCCTTAAAAAATTATTGAATTAATAATTTTATCTCTAAAATATTAAAGTACACAATTTAGTCCTTACAATATTTAAATAATATATTTTTTTAATTTTTAACAAATTAAAATGATCATATATCAAAAAATAAATAAATAGATTATATAGATTTTTAGATACTAAATTATATATTTTAAATTTTTAAAAAATATAAATAATTAAATTAATAGTTTAATCTAATCTCTAACCAATTACAGTTGTTCATACTTTTTTAATATACAACCGACTCCAGTTTTAATGCACTTGTGAACTAATCTTGAAAACAAAAAAAAATACCAAAAAAATTATTTAGGTCTAATTGTACTTTTGGTTCCATAACTTTTTCTTAGGTCTCAATTTAGTCCCATAACATTATTGATTTCATATCTTTGCAAAAGGTTGTAGATTTAGTCCGGTACCACTTTTTGTCTCATATCTTTAGGTTAGGTTGTAGAATTAGTCTCATATATTAGCAAAAACTTTCACCATTGGTCCCACTTCGTCCAAAGATATATAAGACCAATTCTACACGTGATCCAAAGATGAGATTAATTATGCAACCTGACCAAAAGTTATAGGACTAAGTTTTCAACTTGACCCTAAGATATGGGACCAAAAGTGTAGCACGGAATCAAATCTGCAACTTGAGCAAAAGATATGAGACCAAAAGTGCAAAAAAAAAAAGTTATGAGACTAAATTGAGATCTGAGCAAAAGTTATGGGATTAAAAGGGCAATTTGGCCAAAATTATTTATTAAAACAAAACACGACAAAGAGTACTGAAAGATGCACAGCACAAGAGAGCCCCTTTTTGCGTTATAAATTGTGTGAGTGGAGAAGGGAACAGAGTTGGAAAAGCCACCATAGATAGATGATGATGGATCCAAAGGACTACAATGAAGAAGAAGAAGAAGAAGAAAACGTGGAAGCCATGGATATTTTGGAGGAGTGTTGGTTCTTTAACAACTTATTAATTAACAACAACAACAACAACAACAACAGTACAAGAAAATCATCACCAAGGAAGAAGAAGGCGATTATGGTGAATATGATGATGCCAAGGTTCAATTCTGATATTCCTTCTCATGAATATCAACTTGTGAAGAATGTGAAGAAGAAGGAGGAGGACTTAAATGAAAGAATAAGAAGCAAAGTGATATTGCGCCAACCATCAGATCCTACTGTACTGCTTCAAGCTGCAGCTAATAATAATAATGAAGCTGATGATGATTTTGCATTGATGAAAGAGGTTAATAATAAGAAGATTGATGAAGAGATTAATGGGAGAAGGAGGACCAAATTGCTTAGAACACCATCTTTGCCTCCTTCTATTGGTAGAGAGGATCAAATTCACATCTTCCCACAAAACCAAATTACCTCAAAGGTATGTACTACTCTATTCGTCTGTCATCTTCACCTAATTGATGATCTGCGTAATTAATTTTGATCAAAATGTGTTTTTGGTTCCATAACTTTTGCTTAGGTCTCAATTTGATCCATAACTTTTTTGTTACACTTTTGGTCTCATATCTTTTGCTTAAGTTGCTAATTTGGTTCACTTTTGGTCTCATATCTTTTGGTGAGATTAGATAATTGATCTCATAGCAAAAAGTCTCATTGTCAGACCTACCTGACTCAAAGATATGAGACTAATTCTATATCTAATTTAAAGATACGGAACCAATTTTGCAACCTGACCAAAAGATATGAGACCAATTTTGCAACTTGATCTAAAGATATGGAACTAAAAGTGCAACACGGGACCAAATCTGCAACTTGAATAAAAGATATTGGATCAAAAGTGCAACAAAAAAAAATGAGACCAAATAGAGACCTCAGCAAAAATTATGGGACCAAAAATACACTTTGACCATTAATTTTCTTTTGTGGATACTCATTTCATGTTGAATTAGAGTGCATAAATACATTTTCAGAAAATAAAATAGATTTGTTTTATGTGAAAGAAAAGAAATGAAGAATTGAATTTGGCCACAAAGTAATTAAATTGTAAACATTTCACAAAAAGTATTTTTCTTTTCTCTCAACTTTATATCATCAATTTTGTCTCTAAAATTTATATTTTGATCGATTTTATCTTTTGTTGTAACTTCAGCCAAATATTAATGACAGATTCTGTATAACTAATAATGACACGTAATGTAAAATTAATAAAAGAAAAACTCAAATTTTAACTAAATTCAAAAAAAACACAATAAAATCTGTCGTTAATTTATTTAAAGAAATTAATAAAAAAATAAAACTAATCAAAAGATAAAATATCGGAGACAACATTAATAACAAAATAACATTTTAGAATGAAACTAAAAATTAATATAAAATTTGTAATATCTACACATTTCCTCTTATGTGAACAAATCTATTAGCCAATCGCTATTGGAAGAAATATTTTTTTATCAAAATTTTTTATTTATTTTCTCCCTTGTAGATTGATTAAAAACTTTTAAATTCTCGAATTGAGTTTTATCAGATTAAAACTACAAGAAAGTCGAACTCTCATAAACTTAATCCTGTATCTTTCCATTTTAACTTTAAGAGGAATGACGTACTAATTTTTGTTCTATTTAAGATATGGAGCTCACAACCTTTTCTTAATTTAATAAAACAAAGTAGATTATTTTTTAGGGCTCCAGGTGTCTAAATTATAGTTCATTTTGCTAATAAAGTTATACCTACGTTTTTTTTAATACTAGAATTATATCTATGTTATGAAATGCTTTTGGACGCGAACAATAAAAAAAGAAGTGAAGGAATTTATCATTTGTACCATCATGTTCAAAGGGTTCCCAGGCTTCCAACTCAATGTAGAATCATACACATTAGAATGATTGAAAACAGACATAGTTGAGATTTTCCAAGTCAAAAACTTCTGTCATTACAAGCAATTCTTAGTTTTTGACTTCTGAATAAGTTTATGAGAAAATTTATTACTTGGTTCCTAAATTAATATTGAGTTTAACCAATTAGTCCTTAAATTGTTGCAGTCTTCTACAATTTAGTCATTGGGTCAAATTAAGGGATTGAAAAAAATACAAATTTAATATAAATTCAGAGACCAAAAAGTACATAGTCATTTCAAATTTAAGGACGAAATCATCACTAAGGACCAAATCGTTGACAATTAAAATATTTCAACGATCAAATTTTGTATTTTAATTATTCAAGTACTGATTCATTAGCTCGGTATAAATTCATAGAGTAAATACTAAGTACTCTTTTTTTTTTTAATTAATGATAGAGTTACAGCATTCCAAGAAGTGGAACATGTAGAAACACAGATCAAGGTGAAAGAATCATAAACAATACAGAAGGCATAAAGGAGATGAGAAGAAGGTACCTAATAAACCAGAGAAGAATGAGGAAGAGCCTAAGTGATCTTGAGTTTGAAGAAGTTCAAGGGTTTAAGGATTTGGGATTCTCATTTGAGAAAGAAAGAATAAACCCAAGTGTGGCCAACATATTGCCAGGCTTGCAAGAGAAAAACAGAGAAGAAACAGAAGAAGACAAGGCTATGAGAAGGCCATATCTCTCAGAGGCATGGCTTGTTCAGAGTTATAAATTTTTGTCTCCTCCTCCAATTCCAAATTGTGCTTCTTCAGATCACAAATCTTCAAAGGACATGAAGCAACATATTAAGTTCTGGGCTAAAGTTGTGGCCTCTAATGTTCACCAAGAATGTTGAACTTAATTATCATTTATTAATCATGCAATAGTAATCAACATATATAAAGAATGAAAGATTACATATAACTATGCTAATTGGGTTGAGATTCTTTCATGGCATGATTGAGTTTGTTCAATTCGTGTCTATGGCTCTAGAGATATGAATTCAAACTAATATATTCTTGTTAATTACTTGAGTTTTTTATTTTTTTGGGGATCAATGGGATTGTATACATGCACTAATTAAGGTATGTTATGTGCATTACCAGAGATAAGAACACAATGTTATTAAAATTTGATTGATAAGTGAACCCAAATGACTGCACCCGTCGCAAGGTGGCCAAAAAATCAGAAAGAATGCACTATAGAAGTGCAATCCGCGTCGATCTTTTTAAGAAGTTTAAAAGAAAACAGTGCTATAAATTATTACTACATGGGCAAAAGCAACGAAATATATTCTTGAAGGTTTATCTAACAACCAAAACAAGAAATAAATAATCAATAAATCTTTTTATGTTTTTTGTTTAAAAGGACTAAAACGAACTAAATAATAAAATATACAAATAACTAAACAGAGAAAATACCAGACAGAGCAATTAGATCAACCAATCATCACCACAATAGATAGACAGAGTATCTCACACTAATCATCCTCAGATAATTACTAATAACTCAGTGGTTAGACTAATAAACCTATCACGAAATCACCTTAAACAAGATAAATCCACAATAAGAATTGAAAACCTCATTGTATTGATGATAAAAGTGATCAAGAGTCATAATCTCTATAACAATTACCATTGTGAGAGCTAAATAGCTAATATATCATTAATTACAACCAAACTAGCATTCACTCAAGGATTACAATCAAGATGTAATTGGAAGAATTAAAATCAAACTCTCAATCTTGAAACAAGAATTAGAATCACAACTACTTCTCAAATTCAAGAAAATAAAAACAAGAAGGAAACCATAATTCTAGCGTGTGAAAAACTCCCTAGATGAAACTCTAGTTCATGCTTTGATCCATCACTCCTTTGGGATAAGAAGTTTAGCAACTCTTGATGCATAGATGAACTCCACCAAGTCCAAATCCAAACTTAACAGCCATGGCACCACAAGTTGCTCCACAAGACGAGAATGCCAAGAATTCTTCAAGAATATGGAAGACAACTAGTTTATACCCCAAGATTAGACCTAGGTACATAATATAGTTAACTCTCGGCTCATTCTCAAACTGGGCTAGGTCAGGTCCATCAAAATTTAGGCTTGGGTTTCCTAATTAAAAATTATCGGAAAACCCGCCGCAGAATCCGCCCATGACGAGATCTGCGGAGAACTCTTGAAATTTCCCAAAAGCATGTTTTTTTGGATCTTGGCTCAATTCTATGCATCCACGGATCTTCCTTGAAGCTTCCAACACTTTGGAATTCTTTTAAACATGTCAAGGACTCCGAGAAACTATGTTAACTCTCAAGATAAAAATGATCAAACAAATAATAAATATTAAACCCAAGAAAATAACTTCAAGGTTTGAAAGTTATGGATCAAGGTGCATTTTCTTATCTACTCATTATATCTTTGAGTATTAAAGTTTATCTTACAAATGAATTACAAAATAGTCAAAATAAGCATTGAACCTTAAGACACCATATTTTATCATAAAAGATCATAAAGGCAAGCAATTGAGTCCCAAATGAATATAAAATGCCTTAATATGTCATTAAGATGCATAATAGAATATGGTCAGATTACCTAAAGATCTCTAAGCCACTAGTTGACTGGTTCAATTTATCACACAAGCAATCAGATTAGATAACTTCATAAATATATAAATACAATAAATATTAATTATTTTAAATATAATTCCAATAAGATACAAATTTTAATTTCATAAGAGAATATGTCCTTTCTTGTGTTTCTGGGCTTAGTCTGAAATAGACCATCAGAAGAATAAAAAAAGTCAAAGAAAGTTCTTTTCATATTTTTGTCTTGGATGGCCTGGTTTCCCAAAAATCGCTTTAGGTCACAGTCTAAAGCAGTTCGAATCATGTTAAGACAGCCCAAAATAGTCCAACTCTCTAAACGGTCCAATGACTCTAACTAGGTTGTCTTCTCTCTTGAGTGGCGACAATCCAGACTCCGATTGTCTGGTCTGATCTAATTTTAATAATATTGCAAAGAACAATTGAAATTGCTAAGTGCCAGTAAAGATTGATAAGTTTCTTTGTATTTTACTTCTTTTTATATCTTTTAGTCATTAAATTTGTCTTGGCCAAAAACCTACTTTGGTCCCTAATGTGTACTCTAAGTTTTGTGTTGGTCCCTAATATTTTTTTGTTCCATTTTGGTCTTTAATGTTTCCTAAAAGTTTCATAATTTGTCCCAAACAATTTAATGTGGTCATATCTCTCTAGTTTTAAACTCGAACGCGATGAAATTAGTGCTATAGGATGAATTTGATGAGTTCTTTCTTTGCCCAGTTAGAGACATTGACAAACGAGGTCAAATCGGCATAAAATTGGGTCCCAAAATGGGTCGCTTGTTTCATGAATTCAGTCATATCTCTTTCATTTCAAGTTCGAATGCAACGAAATCATAACTACAAATTATTCTCAATAAACTCTTTCTTTATTTAATTGGGATTGTTGACAAACAAGGTCAAATAATATTCTGAAAGTGAGTTTGGTCAAAACATCAATATTGGCTTTCAGAGCACTATTTGATCTCGCTTTCCAACGGCTCCAACTAGACAAAGAAAAAAGTTGTCAAGAGTAGTCTGTAGCTCCAATTTTGTTGTATTCAAATTTAAAATGAGAGAGATTTGACCAAATTCATTAAACAAGTTACCTATTTGTTAGGCTCGATTTCATGCTTGATTTGACCGTATTTACTATAACTCCAACTAGGCAAATAAAGAACTCATCATATTTAACCTATAGCTTTAATTTCATCGTGTTCAGGTTTGAAATGAGAGAGATATGACCATATTCAATAGTTGGGGACCAATTATAAAACTTTTAGAAAACATTAAGGAAACAGAAAAAAAAAAGTTAGGGACTAAAATGGAACTTAAGGTAAACATTAAAGACTGAAATGGGTTTTGGACAATTTGTCTCAAAATGATGATTTAATCTTTAGGCATTAAAAAGATACTTTTTTTGTTTTTTTACAAATTGTTGAATACAAATATAGTATTTTAAAGATTAAAAATCAAACATTTGAGAGAAATACCCCGAGATGAAAAAATGAATCTGGTCACATATCTTTTGCTAAGTTCTCAATTTGGTCTTATATCTTCTTTTGTTGCACTTTTGCTTTCACATCTTTGCAAATGGTTCTAATTTGGTCCCATATCATTTGTTCAAGTTGCAGAAGTGGTCTCATATCTTTAGATCAACAATTAATTGATCCTTTTGCAAAGATAGGAGACCACTTCTACACCTGACTCAAACATATATGACCAATTATGTAATTGACTCAAAGATATGAGACCAAATCTGCTACAAAAAAAAAAAGATATGAGAGCAAATTAGGAACTGACCCAAAGATATAGGATAAAAAAGGCAACAAAAATAGATATGAGACCAACTTTGCACTATGACTAATGAATTCCTAATATTAATAAATTAAATATATACTAAAATTGGTTTCTTCTATATATATTTTTTGTTACGTAAGTGATTTGACCCAAAATTGTGATATCTTTTCGGTCATATCTTACAGATTGTATTGGTTTTTCTAGTCATATAGCCATGATATGATATAGATTTGATACCAAGAGTGATGCATTGAGTTAATAGTAAAATCCTGCATTTTGTGACCATTTTGTGCATTTAGCAAGTGAGTCGTTGCTTGCGCCGGCGGCGCAATGACACGTTAACATGATGTTGGCAGAGCTTCTAGAAGACAGATTGGGTTTGTGTTATTTTGCGTCAAGATTTGAGCCGTGAGAACACTACAACAAAGTGAACTTTTTGTGGCGACTCTTTAGTGGCAACATAAAATTTTGTCACCGAAAGTCCTCTTTTAGTGGCGACTTTTATTGATTGCCACCGAAAGTATTTATAAGATGATTTTTTCATATTTTTCGTGACAATATTTTATACGTTGCCACTAAAAGACCATTAGTGACGACATTTACATTGTCACTAAAACATTTTTGGTGGCGACATCTATTAAGTTGCCACTGAAAGTTCAATGTGGCCACATAATTCTTGCCACTAAAACCATTTTTGTGACAATTTTTCTCTATCGCCACTAGAAACTTATCCGTGGCAACTTTTACATTGCCACTAAAACGTTTTTTGTGGCGACATTAATAATTTTGCCACTGAAAGGTCAATAGTGGCAACATAATTTTGCCACTAAACTCGTTTTTGTGACAATTTTTCTTTGTCGCCACTAGGAACTTATCAGTGACAACTTTTAGATTGCCACTAAAACATGTTTTGTGGCGACATTAATTATTTTGCTACTGGAAGGTCAAAAGTGTCGACATTGTTCTTGCCACTAAAAGTTTTTTGTGACATTTTTTCAATGTCGCCACTATAAACTTATCAGTGGCAACTTTTAGCTTGCTACTAAAACATTTGTTTGTGGCGAAATTAATTATTTTGCCACTAAAAGGTCAATAGTGGCGACATAGTTCTTGCCACGAAAAGGTTTTTGTGACAATTTTCCAATGTCGCCACTATAAATTTATCGGTGGCAATTTAGGTTGCCACTAAAATAGTTTTATTAGCAACTTAAGATTTTGTAAATATATTTTCAAAAAATTCTTTATAATAGTTGTCTTTTCTATTTTTAATCTTTATAAAACTTAACAAAATACATCTTATAATATTTAAATAAAGGGAAAAATGCAACAACACCCCTTAAACTTTGGGTCATTTGGAAATAGATCCTTAAGTTAAATTTTGAAAATTAAATCCTTAAACTTTGAAGGTTTAGGAATTAGATCATTCCAACCATTTTTTAACTAATGGTTTTAATTATTACCATGTCATCTTCTTATGTGTCACTTTTTTTGCCATCTCATCAATCCTAATAAGATTAATTATATTTTAAAGAATAAAATTAAAAAAGATAATAAAAACACTAACACCAAACAAATTTCCAAATTGCCACAATTAAAGAAAAACCAAGAAGTATGAATTATATTTTTTAATTTTATTCTTTAAAATATTATTAATCTTATTAGGATTGATGAGATGGCAAAAAAAGTGACACATAGGAAGATGACATGGCAATAATTAACACCGTTAATGAAAAAATGGATGGAAGGATCTAATTTCTAAACCTTCAAAGTTTAAAGATCTAAACCTTCGAGCAAGATTCTCCTTATCACCAAAGATTACAAAATCTGACTTTAAAATTCAAAATTGAGAATCTGCGCTTAAGTCTTGGGCAAGACTTCTGTTACACAAAAATATCTCTTGAGTCTTGGGCAAGACTTGTGCTCCACGAAAATATCTCTTGATTTTGAGATCCTGAAATTGGATCTTCTTGATTTGAGGCATCTTTGAGATTGAAATTTGATCTAAAAGATCAATTGAAGATAATATAAACTTATATCCTAAGTTTAAAAGATATGATATTCACAAATTATCAAATTTAAACACGCAATATCATATTTTAAATTTAAACTTAGGAAAGATCAATACGATATACTAATTATTCCTCAATCCTTTTTATATATGGACTAATTAATATAGTGTTTTAATCTTTTAAGTACTAAATCTCAAAATATTCAGGGACCAAGTTGTTAGCTTTGTAATTTTTCATGAACCAAATTTTTAATTTACTCATTTTTTTAATATTAAAATAATCACTAAAGCCAAATTCATAGCGCCAATATGAAAAAAGAAAAAAACCTACCGCCAAAACTCCATCAGTTTACAATTTACATCCCTAAAGTCTATCCACACGACTCCACATATCCCTAAACTCTATCTACACATCGCCGCTTCCCTAAAGAACTTCTCCTATTCTTGCCCAATTTCTCCTCCGCTTCACTGTCTCTGATTCTTGCTTCGACATCACCGTTCCTTTCACTCCTCTGCTTCCTCGCATTAGGGTTCACGTTTCATCTTCGTTTACAAGTATCGACCTAAAACCCTAGACCAGATTACAGCCCACCAAGAAGTTCTTCAAAATCTTAAGAAATTGGTACACTTCCTGAACCTCTCGCCGCAATTTCAGCTTCTTACCTATCTTTTCTTCTTTTTTCTATGGATAATTTCTAAGGGTTTTACTTAATCATGTCATCTAAGGTCAGAAATGTTCTTTTAATTCTCATTGTGTTGTTTCCCATCTATTTGCATCAGGAGATAATTCGAAAAATGAGGAACCATAAAGCAAATGTGTTTTTAGTGTGTTTTTCATTTTGGGTTTAAGAGAGGAAAACTGAAGAAATTTGCCAAGAAGCTTTAGCCTTCTTCAGGGAGAGGCTACTAACACCTTCCAAGAAACCCTACCCGAAGAAACGCCAGGTTTCGTCGATATGTTTCGCTTACGCAAAATTCGCTTCTAGGTATACTCACCACTTGTCCTCTCTCTTCACCGTTTTCTTCATTTCGATTCCATTGTCACTCTTCATTTCGATTTCTGTCAATTTACTGCTTCTAACTCATGATAATTTCAATGAAATTGAAAAAGTGTTACAGTATAAATGCATTTATTTCTATTTGGCTCTCATATTGCTGTTCTTCTTATGCTTTGCTCTGTTTCGAAACCTTTTGGAGAGACTCAGGAAACTTAATTGGGATTCTGAAATAAAATTGAATACATGTAGCGCAAAATCCCAGTTGAAAGCTCACTAATTTGAATTTGATTTGTCTCAAATATAAACTTGAAAGCTAAGTGACATTTCAAAGGCTGCCAGAAAGAAGAAAAACTGAAGTAATTGTGTGGGTCTTCTTATCATTGTTTCCTTTTGGATAGCTAGTTTGAATGTAAGTATGTTTCTCTAATTTCCCATATTACTTGGAAATGTCAAATGAAGGACTAGAGTTTGATGTTTCCAATATATTATATACACACTCAAAAGGGAATCATTTTGTTTTTGAGAGTATAGTTTGATGTTTCCTATATATTATATTATATTATGTTCTGTGCATAATATGAGTGGTTGGTGCCATTTTGATTTTACAAGTAAAATGATATATGTTTATTCCTCAAATAAAAATGAGGGGATTCAGATTTTCAAAAAGAGTTATAGTATGTTAATGTTTCTTGGATATACCTCAGCAGATCTTGGATGTGAAGGGTTTGCACTTGCATGGCAGCTTAATATTTTTGTTCAAAAAGAACATAGATAAAAACTAGAACATGTTGAATATGGTAACTTAAATAACTCTGATACAGAGTATAGATAAATACCAAGACACCTAATGATAAAGAGAGTTGGCTTGCTAAAGTTGAAATTGCAATCTCATGAAAGTTGTAGAAAATTCTCAAATAATTTGCTTATTTATTTTGCATTATGCAACTTGTGTGAATATGTGTAAATTATAACTAGCACTCTGCAATGATGCTGTGTTGTCTCTCTAATGCTTGTGGGAAAATGAAGTGGAAATGGAAATGACGTTTCAATTGTCTCTGTTGGGTTTATGATTGTTGATTGCATTATTAGTTTATAGGAAATTTTTACTTGTTTAAGGATGAAGGGGCTGGAGTGCATAGTCATGTTAGCAAGTAAAGACGGTTTTATTCTTTAAATGTCATGACATGCTTTATTAGTTGAGCATATGCTTAAAATAACTCAAGCTAACTTTGCTTTGCTTTCTTTCAAAATCTCAGTTGCTCAAAAGATGACTTTCAAATCCCTAAGATAATGCACATAACCCTTTCTTTAATATTTAAATAAATAAGCTTATACTATAGTATAATATTTAAATGATGTAAGGGAAATTCCATTTGCATGTGGCTTGTGCAAGGGTGTGGGCTCCACCATAGAATACACTCTAAAAAGTTTCAATAATTCATATTTATTTTAGCCTCTTTTTTATGCTTAAGTGTTGGCACAAGTAGGTTTAATCTTCAATCAATGAGTCCTTATCTTCCATCTTGTTGAATCTTTTTTAGGCCAAGTTAAATAAATGCCCTTTTGCGCATTGGAGAAATTGAATATATATATATATATATGAAATCCAAGGTTATTGTTTATTTAAGACTACATATAATATTGCTACCTTAATTGAAAACAAAATTGCTACTTAACTAACTCATTGTTTTGCTTTTTTATACTTAATGTTGTTTCTCACCTATATTGTTTAGGTAGTAAAGAAAATGACTGGAGTTGGAAGAGGCAGGGGCAGAAAACATGCAAAACTTTCGCGTTTTTGTTGTTTGTGTAATAAGTAAGTAGCACAATGTTGAGGTTTTTGTTGTTTGTGTAATAAGTAAGTAGCACAATGTTGAGGTGATAGAGTAAGGCAGATGAGAGAAGAATGAATTGAAGAGGAACAATCCCAAACGAATTTTCATATTCATTTTTTTCTAAGATACCATTTGACATGGAACTTCCAATGCTTTTTATAATTGTGTTGATGTTATATTGATTTTTTAGGCTCATATTAAGATTATGCTTTCTTTTTTTTTTCCTTTATATAACTTTAAATTATTACTTATAGGGACAAAGTGGAAGCAATGTCATTGATAACTCAATTGTCAAGGAGAAAGAAAGAAGTCAAAGACAAACTTGAAGAATTTTCAATGTGTGAAGAAACTAGATCATTTGTGGTCTCTAATATTTTTTCAATTCTATAGTTAGTACATAGACTTATGAGCTATAAGTGAATTAGGCATGTTTTGAACAATATGACTATGCCTTATGTGAATTAGGCTTGTTTTGAACTATGTAACTAAGCCATATGTTCATAGGCTTTGTTTTGAACAATGTGACCAAGCCATATGTGCATTAGGCTTTGTTTTGAATCATGTTATCAAGCCTTGTATATACTTTCTTAGGACCTTATTAGTACAAGTACTATATGTGCTAATAAATATTTGTGATTTCTATTAATAACATTATATATGTATTTATTATTTGTTTATAATCTCTTGCAATTTTGAATTCAATTAAAATTTAAAATTATTATTTGTGACAAGTTAAAAAAATGCCACTAAAGGCACTTTCAGTGGCAACAATTATTGCAACAAAAGATTTTGGTTTATTCTTAAAGTGACATTAAGTGGCAATAAAAGTTGCCACTACTAGTATTATATGTGGCGACCAAAATAGTTGTCACTAAACATCTATCAGTGGCAACAAAAACCTTATGTTTTGTCCTAGTGCGTTACTTTTGTGGCAACAAAAGTCGCCACAAAAAGTATTATATGTGGCGACCAAAGGAGTTGTCACTAAAAGCATATCTGTGGCAAAACAAAGTCGCCACAAAAACCTTATTTTTTTTGTCCTCGTGCTATGCTTCAGTGGCAACCTAACATCCATTTGTGGCGGTATTGGTTGTCACTAAAAGTGTATCTTTTGTGGCGAGCACAAAAGTCGCCACTAATACTTTCAGTGACGGCACTTCTTGTGGCGACTTGTTGACGACTCTAAGGTTGCCACTAAAACATTTTTTGTGGCGAGAATCAGGCTTTTGGTGGCGACTTGTGGTCGCCACTAAAATGTGTTTTTTTTTTTGTAGTGGAAATTGCCACGGCGCACGCAACTTGCAACCCAAACAAGGAGCTGAATCTATCAGAGTCGCGTAAACTAAAACTATTTCACGAAAAACGAGGAAAGTCTCGTGAGCTGTCAAGGTGCACTGGCGGCGTAGTCCAAATCTTTGCCTATAAATAGCTCGCGATATTCTTCATTTGAGGTTGTTGTTAGTCGCTGTTGAGTGCTACAGAGAGCTCCATTTTCGTCTGTTCCCATCCAAAAAGCTTCTATACAAGATCTAATCACACTATGGGTTATATCTTGGCTATGAGTAGCTAAACACTTAGTTTCCCGGCGGATTATCAAGAAGAAGGCTCAAGCTCACTGTTTTCTAATGTCAAGGTGCTTAGATTATTTGCTTTCTTGTAATTCTATTTAGATGTTGATTGTACCTAGGTTGAATTGCGTATAGTAGGTTAGATTGATTTAATTCTTCCATAACTTTGTTGTTATTGATTGTTGGGTAGTACACTTGGAACCTTTTATTTATCATTCGATCAATAAAGTTGCTCTTTTTCATGAATGGTCTTTATGATTGGTTGATTGAGTTTGTATCTAATTCCTATTATCGCTTTGTACTTCATAGCTAGAATATTGGGTTATCCAAACTAGGATAAGTTGTTCATCTGTAATCTTTTATCTTGATGATTAATAAATATACCTTTGGCTTAAGCATAATTATTTAAGTAACCTCCATTTCTTTGTTGAGCAGTGAAGGCCGAGTTCGAGATAGCTCCGTTAGAACGTATTTAATTCGTATCGTCTTTTAGATAGTTTTCTTTCATCCTTTAATTACTTTCACTATTCATAACCTTAAAATAATTAAACAAACTCTCAGTATCTGTGTTCTTTCTTCGTGAACCTATCGTTAAGGTTTTTAGAGAGTTCCGCGAGAGATCGACCCTTGGTTCATAGCTATACTATATTTTAATATTTAGTTATACTAGAGGCCAAGGTATAATTAAATTTGACTTCTTAAAAGGCACCTTACGATGGGTGTCGATCAGTAAGTTTTGAGTTTTTTGGGTGGTCAATGGGATTGATATAAAGATTACAAGTTTAAACTTTGGGAAAAAAGAATGTATGTATGCATGCAGGAGCTAATTAAGCTATGTCATGTGTACCAGAAACAAGAACAATTGGAATTGCTTAGGGCTTCAAAGAGATGAAAATAAGTTTCTTTGGATTATATTTTCTTTTTTCTTAAGGGTAAATTAATTTAAAATTTGGTACCTTGTGGTTAGGGTCGATTTCGTCTTAGTATCGTATGATTTAAATATTATCAAATTGGTGACCTGCAAATGACACCGTTAGCAAAATGAGTCAGTTAATATTTCATAGATTTGGACCAGATTACATGCACATCATGCAACTTTCCCATTTTTCTCAAGTTTTTGTATTTTTATTTTTGAGAGTACGTTTCTCTTTTGTTATGCATTCAAATCGTATATATGATTTGACGTTGGAAAGATCTTGGAACTAACATCCTTATGATATATGGCTCATATAAAAAGAAGTATTTAAGAAAAAAGTATTAACTTCAAAAGTAAAATTATCAAGGCTTAAGTGCACTTTTGGTCCCTTAACTTTCGTAAAGGTCTCAATTTGGTCCCCTAACTTTTTTTGTTGCAATTTTGGTCCCCTAACTTTTGAAAACGTCTCACCATTGGTCCCCTAACTTTTTTGTTGCAATTTTGGTCCCCTAACTTTTGAAAATGTCTCACCATTGGTCCCCTTTTGGTCCCAAGTTAGGGGACCAAAATTGAGACTTTTTCGAAAGTTAGGGGACCAACGGTGAGACGTTTTCAAAAGTTAGGGGACCAAAATTGCAACAAAAAAAGTTAGGGGACCAAACTGAGACTTTTGCAAAAGTTAGGGGACCAAAATTGAAGCAAAAAAAGTTAGGGGACCAAATTGAAACCTTTGCGAAAGCTAGGGGACCAAAAGTGCACTTAAGCCAATTATCAATCATTTTAATGTTTTTCTCAACAAATATAGCTAATCCAAACTGTGCATACAATATGACACATTAGAAAGCTTATTTAAAATTATTTCCAATGTCATATCATGTGTATGACTTGGACACATAAAGTGAACATGCTCTCAAAGATGGTGAGTTGTCCATTTGACGATAGAGAATTATAAAAATTGTTAGACAATCTTACTTTTTTAGTCGATAATATATATTCTCTCTCAAAGATGATATTTTGCGAAAGTCATATATTTTTAGAAAGCTTGTTCCACAATCTTTCTAACTTCATATCATATACATAATTTGAACATATATTGAGGGAGATAAACTCTTAAAGATAATAACTTGACTATCATTTGCTGAAAGAAAGTTATAAAATGGTTGAGGTTTCTAACTTTGAAGTTGATAATTTTGTCTCTAATAATGTGCCATTGTGTGCGACTCATATGTAAAAAAAACTTGTTTCAAGAAATTTGAGTGATTTGGAAATATAATGAGGGAATTACATAAGCTCTTTAAGATAGTAGGTTAACCATGGTTTACTTAAAGAAAGTTAAAAAATAGTTAATGTTCTTAATTTTGAAGTCGATAATTCTCTCTCCATTGTGTCATTATATACGATTCATATATCTTAAAAAAACTTGTTTTAATAGTTTTGCAACACCATATAATATGCAATATTTAGACATGTGATGAGGAAGATATAAGCTCACAAAGATGGTAGGTTAATCATTATGTGTTGAAAGAAAATTCTAAATGGTTTATATTCTTAATTTTGAAGTCAATTATTCTCTCTCCATTATGCTATTGTGTGTGACCCATATATCAACAAAAGGCTTGTTTCATGAGCTTTCCAACGTCATATTATATGTATGATTTGAACATATAACAATGGAGATAGAGATTCACAAAGACAATAAGTTAGTTATTATTTGTTGAAAGAAAATTATAAAATAGAATCGTCTTAATTTTGAAGTTGATGACTCTTTGAAATGTGTCTTTTTATGCAAGGCTTGTTTTATGATCTTTCCAATGGCATATTACAAGCATGATTTGAATATATAATGAGAGAGATATGTACTCTCAAAAATGGAGAAAAATTGAGAAAAGTGAAAAAGTCATGTGTTGTGCACGTGATCAAATTCAATGAAATACTAACGGAATGAAAGCAAATGGTCGCTTTTTGCTAATGGCGTTAAACACAAACCACAAATTTAACAACTTTCAAACTATAGGATACTAAAGTGGAATCGACTCTAACCATATTAAAATATATATTTTTTAATGTATTATTTACCTATGTGGTGTATTAATATTTTTTTTTGGGTAAAATGCAGTTTGGTACCCTGTGGTTAGGGGCCGTTCCACTTTGGTACCCTGAAAGAAAAATATTTGCATTTTGGTGCCCCGTGGTTTACTCCATTAGCGAATTGGTCCCCTGTGCTTTATTTCCGTCTGCATTTGACAGAAAACAAGCACGTGAGAGGCACGTGTCAGCTTTAAATACCAAAATTCTTCCATTTTTGTCATTTGAAACCCTAAACTCGCCACATCCCTCCAAATTCTCTCAAATTTCCACCAAACAATCCCATGAAAGAGAGGAATCAAAGAGGATGCAAAGAAGCAGAACCAGAATTTTTCTTGCAGTGGGGAAACAGAAAGAGGCTGAGATGCATGAGAGTGAAAGACCCAAGGATTTCATGGCGACTCAACGGTGGAATACAAAGGAAGCTCTCATCTACGTTAGATCGTTTTGGGTTTTCTGCTTCCGACAAAGAAATCTCTCATCTTCAACAACCCAATCACCTCACAAGGTCAGAATCCCCCAAACCCACAAAAATTTCTCTTCATCATCTCTATTTGGTAGCACGGAAATCTCAGATTTTTCTGTCAAACTGGAAAAAATAGAAACACTTTTTTTAGGTGATTTTGAAGGAATGTTTGATTGGGTGTAGGAGTTCCGACGGAGCGACGCTAAGGTCCGGCGACGGAGAGAACAATCGAAAATCGGCGTCGGCGAAGAAGGAGGATCGGTACTACACGGCGACTGTTGGAGATTATAGAGCGAGCGCAGCGGAAAAAGGTGAAATTTAAAATTTTTACAAAACCTATAATCTCCTCCACAGGATCCACTACATGTGTTTATACCAGTGAGATGAGATGTTTACCTATATCAGAGAATGCTGAATGACTGCAATTTCCGAGAAGTCCATAGACTCGTGTCCTTCATCTGCCGGTAGTTATCCACACGAACAGTTTGGCAGATACCCAGGTGCTAGCCTTCGATCTCTTCTCCAAGAGATCACGGGAAACGATCTACAATCTTGAATCTTCAAGAACACTTCTTAGATATGGCTCATCTACCCTAAATTCCCTCAAGCCAATGAGAGAATCTTTCTAAAAAGAAAAAGAAAAATTATATTGGGAAACCTCATTTGAACATATGAGGGGAGTGAAGTGAGAAAAGAAATTACATCCAGAATTTAGGGAGACGACGCGCAGGCTGTATTTACCAAAATAAGACCTAGAGCCATATCCAACACCATACTCAAACATACATGAACAATTCATATATATATATATATATAAATATACACGACATCAACATTCAACAACACAAAAAAAAAACGATTTTGATTGTGTTCAATTAGGGTTTGTGCAATTTAACATGCCTTCTTGGAAAAATAAGTCTTGCATCAATAATTCAAGAATTCAAGAATCATATTCAAGAAGTCGAATCTATTGACCCAAAAATTATAAATTCACAATTTACAATTTTCGGCCACCCTACAATAAAATAATCAAAACAATTTTAATTAAAAAAACACAGGGTTTTGGCCAAGACCTAAACTTTTCAAGAAAATTTTTAATCAATCAAATTGATTACCTTATGTATCAAATACATAAATTTGCACCATTCTTAGATTAGGTTAAAATCGTGTGGTGGATAATCGCAAAATTTAGCGAATCGAATGAAAAACGGTAAACGTATAAACATACATCAACATGTATATTAACAAAACTAGTATAAACACAAAGATAGCCTGACTCTGATACCATTGTTGGAGATTATAGAGTGAGCGCAGCGGAAAAAGGTGAAATTTAAAATTTTTAGAAAACCTATAATCTCCTCCACAGGATCCACTACATGTGTTTATACCAGTGAGATGAGATGTTTACCTATATCAGAGAATGCTGAATGACTGCAATTTCCGAGAAGTCCACAGACTCGTGTCCTTCCTCTACCGGTGATCCACACGAACAGTTTGGCAGATACCCAGGTGCTAGCCTTCGATCTCTTCTCCAAGAGAGCACGGGAAACGATCTACAATCTTGAATCTTCAAGAACACTTCTTGAAAACTCCAAGATTTGGTGGCGCAGAACCAAGAATCAAATTCTTGGCCACACAACTCTAGGGTTATGCGACTTACTCCTCTTTATCTCACACAACTCGCCTAAACCCTAAGTTTTAGGGTTTTCTCAAAACTCTCTTTTTCCCACTTGGAATAGGCGACTTGACCTCTCACTTTGGGCTAGGGTTTCTAGGCGACTTATGTGTGTATTTATAGAGTCACATTCCTAACTCATGAAAATAGGGAATTATAATCATGAAAATAGGGAATTACTAATCTTGATTATAAGATTACACTAATATTATAATTCAAAATTAAAAGGCAATTTAAATTT